>JAHWFP010010439.1:23976-36222 GCA_023313725.1 Lithobius niger | reverse complement strand
CCAGTTCCACATTCAGTAGGGTCTACCTCGAGTTCCACATTCAGTAGTGTCTTCTCTACTGCATGCATGTTTGCGCTTCCTCGTGGCTGTACACGACTTATTTGTACTAGTGTGACGTTATTTCTGAAAATCTAGAGAAAAAAAATAAAGAAAAAATCTTGTTGGTCAAAGTTTCTAAAGTTTTTTTTTAATGTTTCTTGCAGCCTGCCTAAAACAGTTGCTGACACTTACTTTATATGTAAAAGGAAAAGACTTGCAGTTGTGGTAAGATAATGTTAATTAGCAGAGCTGAGTCATAATGCATAATTTAATTCATGTAAATCTCTTCCACTGCATGATGGCACTTACAGACAGAATAGAAATAGGAAATTTTCTCCAAACTATCAGGAGTCAGTTGTAGAAATAGAAAAAGATGGTTCACGAAGCAGCCACTCACCCACATAAACAATGAACAGATAATTGTGTCAAAACTAGAGTTGAATGCATTCAGTGACCGAGCACAGGCAACAGGAGTAGAAGTGTAGTTTAGTCCGGGAAACTGAGCCATAAATGTGGAAAGGATGACCATGGATAGAGTTGAAATTAGAAAAAAAAGCGGAGTCAATGTTAAGGAGTCTGAGAGAAAGTTGATAAGTAAACATGTATGCACAATGAAAGCAATTAAGAATGATAGTAAGTTGAAGCTTATGTAGGCGATCAGGATGGAGCAGAGAACCGAATGGCATGATATCATTTGGTAAGGAGCTGCTGACAATTTTCAAGACTGTTTAATGAAGAAAGGTTGTAGGGGCAACAGAATTAAAAGCAATAATAGAAAAGTGGAGGAAGGAAAGTTTTGAGTAATAGTACAGAGGATATACCTAAAATTGTGCATTTTTATCATAAAATCATGAAACTTTGCAGGAATGTTGTTTACATCAAATTAAGAACTTTAAGCGTTGTAGGCATTCTAAAGTGCTATGAGCCGCCATATTGGAAAATGGCGGCCCAATTGTCTAAAATCGTCCATTTTTATCATAAAAGCGTGAAACTTGGCAGGAATGATGTTTACTTAGAATTATTACGAATTTAAGCGTTGTAGACATTCTCCTCAATCGCTATGAGCCGCCATATTGGAAAATGGCGCCCAAATTACTTGTTTTCTATAACTCTGAAGTGGACATGTTTAAGTTTTTCTGAAAGGTGGCGATCTATTCTTTCCATCAATCCTAACCGAAATTGTTTAACTTAGATGGCGACTGTCGTACACCCATTTAAAGGTGAAGAGGTAACGGCGTAAGCGCATGATGATTTTCGAATTCAAAGTGGTCTTGCGAGCCCTCTAATAGCTCGAAATGGACATCCTTAGGATTTCCTGAAAGGTCTGAATCTATTCTTTCCTTCAATCCTAACCGAAAATGTTCAGCTTAGATAAGAATACAAATGTGAGCATTACAATGGCACTTTGAAATTGAAACTAGACGCTACACCAATTATAGCTACACATTTAAACGGGTGTAGGACGATCCCTATCTATGCGAAACGATTTTCGGCTAGGATTTTATGGAAAGAATAGATCAACACCTTTCAGAAAATCTTAAGTATGTCAATTTCGGGCTATTAGAAGGCTTGAAAGCGCACTTTGAATTCGCAAATCACTATTTGCTTTCGCCGCTACGCCATCCTTTAAATGAGTGTAGGATAATTCCTACCTAAGTTAAATAATTTCGGTTAGGACTAATGGAAAGAATACATCCCCACCTTTCAGAAAATTCAAAGCACGTCCATTTCGAGCTATTAAAGGGCTCGCAAGCACTTAGAACACGAAAATCACTATAACAACCAATTGAAAAAAGGAGTGTCCGTGTGAATTAAGTGTGGTAATACTTAAAATACGATTGTGTGGTTCAATGGTTGCTCTTACATAAAAGATTTCTTGTCCAGAATTGTGTGCTGAACATCTTTGTTTCACTTTATGCTTTTGATTTGTTGACGGTAAAGGAGTTACAGCCAGTGAACCGTTTGGGGAACATTGAACATGCTATCATATAGCTTTTTTTTCCCCAGTTACCCTTCATGTGCATTCATACCATACTTAACGCTTTTCACAAAAAGTGGACAATTCCTTCAATTTTGAGCACTATAAAAAACCTGTTATTTACATTATGGCATTTACTATGCATTAATAATGATTCATTCATACCACTTCCAGTACTTACTTCTGGTTGTGTTTAGTATATCATTGGAAAGGAAATGTCAAGAGGAACAATAAAGGCAGGGGATGTAATTTCGCTAACTGTGAAAGGGAATTCAAAGTGTCGTATTCAAATGCCATTTTAAAAAGAAAATGGCGTCTTTTCACTAATACATTAGTATCACTTCCGGTAGTTACTTCCGGTTATGTTTGGTATCATTGGAAAGGATATTTCAAGAAGAACAATAAAGGAAGAGTGTATAATTTTGCTAACTGTGAAAGGGAATTCAATGTTTCAATAAATAACTTAAAGGGTCGAATTTGGGCAAATGGCCTGTTTCCATTAATCATATCCACCCAAAACCAAAACTGGTAGAGAAGCTACCAAGTTTCTAAAAAGAGTCGGCCTCTGAAAGTAGTGATATAATCCAACCAGGGAAAGCCCGCCAAGGCTAATCCTATTAGCCAAGTTAATCGCACCTACTAGTAGTTCGAAAGTTAAATGAAAACTAGAAGATTGCTACTAGCGCTAGCAAGCTTCAGGTTTTCATTTAACGTCTAAAGTATTATTCGGTGCTATTAACTTGGCTAATAGGATTAACCTTGGCGGCCTTTCCCTGGTTGGATGATATCACTACTTTCAAAGGATGACCAGTTTTAGAAACTTGGTGGCCTTTCTTATACCAGTTTTGGTTTTGTGTGGCTATCACAACTTTCATAGGCCTGTGAATACAAAGAACCCCACGGTCTAATCGTCACCGCTTCCTTTTTGTCTGAAAGTATTTTATGTTTCAATCCCATTTTTTGAGCGCACTGGCTGACTAATATTGATTTTTGTTGGCTTCGCTCACTCAATCAGCGCATTCCCCTTCAGTTGCCCCTCCTGGGGTTAATTTTAATCACGCATTGAAGCTGGAATTGCTCACTCAATCACAATTAATCTCATCTACTTGGTCGATCGTCTACTTGCTGGCATCACACAAGCGTAACCGTAAAACTCGGCACATAACTAAGACATACTACTTTGAATAAATTTCCTCTTTTCCTGCTTGACTGGACCGTGTGCTCACGACCTGCATTGTGTTTCAAATTTTCCTGGTAATGGTCCCAGTCTCCTTTCTGTTGCAACTTCTGTAGTTTAGTTACCATGGTGTATTCACGTACCTTCGCAATCACATATATAAAACTTACTGATCACATAATATTTCACTTTTGAAATATCACATAATATAATATGAAATTCACTGAACGGTATCCAACCAGCAACCAAGGTTAGTTTATTTACCATGTCGTTGATTTTATTTTATTTTATTTTATTACCGAAGGAAATCGGCATGTCGTTGAAGCAAACAGTGCAATAATAGCAAGAATAGTTATTTTGTTAAAACTCGAGCGAATTGTTGCGGTACATAAGTACTTAAACGCGTATAACACTTAAGCACGTTATAATAAACTGTTGGATAACAATAAAGACAATGGTCACAACAATAATTTTGCATTTACGCGCCACTTCAGGGCCACGTGCTTCTAGCTGCAATTCCCATTTTAGAAAAAGGGACTCCCCGTACTACTCTTTACCTGTGTGCCAAAATTTAGATGCACAAACTTTTCCTAACTTGCTGTAGACATGTTAACACGGGAGACCTGACCTTGGCTAATAGTAGCTAGCTAGCTAGCCAGTAACACAAATCAACGTTATTGAGGGCACGTTTTCTCCACAAAAGTCACCTTCCCAAACTTTAATGTTGTGGTACTCTTCGTTACTGGACCCACGACACCTGACTCCAACGATTTCCTAAGATTTCTACCGCACCGGAAATGTACACCAGTATGCTGAAATCATGTATAAGCTTATTACAAAGGGTTCAAAGGGTTTTAAACGAGCGTTAACCACTCCTGGTCATCTGCCCGAAGCCCTAAGGCCATTACAGTTAACATGACAACAATTACACTCTAACAATTACGTTCAAACAAGTAAGCCCCAACAACAATAAATCATCTACTTAGCGGCGACACACTAGCGTCTGTCTAGATTTTAGTATAATTTTGATACGTTATTTACAATTGCTTTCAAGGGCGAATGCCGTTGGTTTCATCTTTGTACTAATTACTTCAAAGTAAAAATCACAAATTCAGGGGCCTATTAAGCCATAAGTAAGCAAATCGTATAATAAAAAATATTCATACCGTATAACTCACTGAATTCCGTGAAACAGTAGTTACACGTCAGGTTTTCAGATAAAATGGTTGGTCTTATGAAAAGTTATTTCAGTTTTTTGACAAAAAAAAATGAATTACGAACAACAGGAAGAAAAAAAGACAAGTTTAATCCGTTGATTCGTTCAGAAGTTATGAGAAAAAACTTAATTTAACTGCCATTTTGGCTGCCAATTTCCAATATGACGGCTCATAGTAATTCAGGAGAATGCCTTGAACGCTTAAAATTCTTACATTTTATGCAAACAACATTCTTGTCAAGTTTCATGCTTCTATGATGAAACTGCACAATTTTAGACCATTGGCTGCCATTTTCCAGTATGGTGGCTCATAGCAATGCAGGAGAATACCTATAACGTTTAAAATTCTTAATTTTATGTAAACAACATTCCTGTCAAGTTTCATGCTTTTACAATGAAAATACACAATTTTGGACCTTGGCCGCCATTTTCCAATATGGCGACTCATAGCAATTCAGGGGAATGCCTACAACGCTTAAAAGTCTTAATTTAATGTAAACAACAATCCTGCCAAGTTTCATGCTTTTATGATAAAATGCACAATTTCGTCTAATTTGGGGATATATCCTCTGGACTATAAGTCACTAAAAGCAGAGAAGGAGTGAGATCAGAGAAGTCCTCGAGAATGAAATGTGCCTTATGGAACACTTTAGAGATGACATTTTCAGTGTGAAGATTGAAAATGAAGGAATTTTCAGTAATGATACCGAGGTCTGTATGACTAGCGACAGGTCATACTTACTAGACAGACAGTAAGGACAGTTCGGATTGTTATGACCAAAGTAAACAACATGGCATGTATCAGCGCTGAAGAGAAGGGAATTGGCAGTTGACCAGTTGATGACACGTTGGACGTTATCGTGAAGCAAACGGCAGGAGCTTGCCAGAAAAGAGTTTCAAGTCTTCGGCGTTCACAGACATTGAGATATTTGATAACAGATGGCAGGTCAGAAAAAATATTAAAATGAGAAGGTCAAGAACAAAGCCTCAACATTTGTAGTCACGTGAAGCAGGGAGCATATGAACCATGAAGAATGACACGCTGCCACCTATAGACTGTGGATAGGAAATTAGCCAAGAAATTATGCTAGGAGTGAAACCAAAGAGTTAAGAATGGGAGACATTGTTAAAGTCTTTGTTAAAGTCGAAATAACAAAGTCACAAGGTATACAAAATCATTGTTTAGTAATAGGCTCATAAGTGGGGAAAAGAATGGTAAGGCAGGCACATTTAGGAAGGAACCCGTGTTGGGTTGTCGCCTACTGGATTAGTACTGACTTGACGGGAGAATGAAATGTGCCATATGGAACACTGTGACGATTGAAAATGAGGGAATTGTCAGTAATGATACCGAGGTTCGGATAATTAACAACAGGAGCAATATGCTTGCTAGACAGACAGTATGGAAAGTGCAGGTTGTTATGGATAGATTAGAGTATACCAGCCATTCAAGGATTTTGGTAATTGATGACAAGAGACTGACAGGCCTATAGTTAGAAACAAGGAAAGGAGAACCAAGTTTGTTAATTGGGGTAATATGAGCATCATTCCAATGAATGGGGTGGGTGGGGATAGATTGAGCACAATTGTGAAGAAAAATCCGAGAATTGTAGTCAGAGCCAGAAGAAAATTCATCATTTAGAGCAGAGAGCAGAGAGGACATAAGCACCTTCAAAATGAACCATGCCAATTGCAGACTGAATGGGTTCAGGGATAGGAAGTAGGCTGGAAAGTAGTGGAAAAAATTACTGAGCCTAGCAGCAATGGTTGAATCATCAATGGAGAAAGTATTATCATCGTTTTTGATACAACTTATTATCCTTTTTTAGATAGGAGAAAAGTAATTTAAAGTTTTTTTGGAGCAATGAATCAAGTTATTTTCAAACGAAGCTTTTGGAAATTATTTACATTAAACATTTTAATTGACTTCAGAAAATCTTGATGCCCTTACGTTATAAATTTTAAATATAACTGAAATTCTTAGACACAAAGACTTAAGTTCAAATTTTCCAGCTAAGGTAGGAACAACGTTGGAGTTTAGGTAATTTAGAGTTATGTCATTTTAGCAGAGGATTTTTCTCTTTGTTGCTTTGTTTTTCACCTACATGAAGAAAGTTAAATTTTTGTCTTGCCTTGTAGGGAATGTGAATGGTCTGTGGTGTTGATGGTGGCTACTGGATGAAGTTGGACAATACTTTATCCAACTGCTATGCCTTTTTTTAATTGAGGAAGAACATAAACTTGATCAGAAAATAACTCTTCTAGATTAGAACATAATTTTTCTTTCAGCATTTGTAGGAATAATCCTCATGTTGTTTCAGGGATGTTGACACTATCATCGTTCATGACACCCATCATAATACCAGTTATACATTTTCACTGCAATGTGCATTGGTTATACCTATGTATCCTACAATGTATGTTGTGTCCATTGAGAAGAAAGCCAGGACTCATGTGATACATGCCAAGAGGGCTTTCCAATGTTACCATAACTGGATTGCTGTCATAACTAAACTGACCACTGACACCGACGTCAGTCCAAACATTAATTTAAGCCTGATCCTGTGTACCCTTGTCAGCAGCCTATTAGCTGCACTAATTGTTGTATCCCACCAAATAACTACCGTTACAAATCTGGCTGTAAATGAAGTTCTGCAGTTCATCTCTTTTTTCTACCTACTTGTTACTAACCTGGCTATTGACGTAATAATCCACTGGTGCAAGCGTCGTAATGAGAAGAAGATGGTTTGGGGACAACGACCCCTCTCGTACCGAACAATGTTGGAGAAAAAGTATGTTCCGGTGATTTCAAGGCTGTCTCAGGAAACACATGTAAGTATCTGTTGTAAATGCAAAACAAAAAGAAATTGGCAGTTCTTATCTCTTACCATAATTTACTAATTTACTATTGCTATCAAGTTTTGATTCGTATTTACTATTTGTCAAAATCTGACTCAAAAAGGAGTGTGCAATACCTAATGAAATATAATTACAAATTCTTTTAAGCATATTTCTCAAGGGATGAAACGAGTTAAAGGTGGAACAAAATTAAAAAGTGTTGCAGCAAAAATTGTTCAGTAAATCATGTCCCGTACCATTCGTTATTTTAATGAGCTACTTGTGTCCATTAAAGCTTTCAGCACACACGAAAATAAATCAGCTTGAAAATGAATGCTAATCTTGTACTAACCCTATTCAAACTCGTTTTACTTTTTTGTTTCATAGCTTTAGATAAATTCAGAAACTTGAATGATGTGAATACTGTCATTGCATAAGATAACTGTCGATTCCTATGCCACAGGACCGCATCGACTCTCTGATGGTAGCTATATCTGAGAATCCAACGGTGATGGCTCAGGAAGGTATCACTTCACGTGATGTGGACATGATAACAGCCATAAAGATTGCTACCATCAAGGAGAGGGGACGTCATGTTACAACTTCATCTTTCTGTGCTGAAGAAAACTTGGCGATTTGCACCAATACTGATTATAGAGACCATTTTGCGAACACAACTGCTGCGAGTAATATTAGCACTTGCGCCAATGGTGTGGCACTGCAAGATGCTGCACCTGTTCATTTTGGTGCGACTTCTGAATATGATGTAGCATTGACTGTTGTACCAGAAAAAGAGGCACGCATTCCTATTCACACTCTTGCGGGTTGCATATTCTATCCATTCGATTCAAGACAACTGTATGAAAACCGCATCTACCTTTGGGTTAATTTTCTTGAGAAGTGGAATGTCTTTGAGGAGGTAAGATTGAGTACGGAGTATGTAAATTGATTGCATTCCAAAATAAATTATGCCATACAAGTGAACTCATTTCGGCTTGACGTTCGAATGAACTGCACTGGGGAAATTCAGTTTTACACCAGCCTTAGTTGGTTGGTTGGTGATTATTGAAATCGGAATGCCTGTAGATAACTGCTAGGCAGTCAAAAGCTTGTAGTGTGGTGTTTATATGTTTTTAAATTGTGGTTGGCTGGAGTTAGTAGTATGATTTAGAATTGGGGCAATAGGTATCGGGCTTCATTCTTCGAATAGTCTAGTAGACATGTCTGCACACTAGTTACGTCCAATCATTTCATGGGGAAAGAAAAGCATTAGTAGTAATGTAGTGGCAAATTAGTTCATGTAGGTCTTTCAGCTCGAGTTAAGTCATTGGGGGACAGGGGGGGGGCTTATGCTGGGAGGTTCATAGCATAAGAAAGTAGTGACATTGACACAGATTACTGCATGGCTTGTCTTCATCTGCTACATTTATTCTTGAAAAAATAATAGAAACTTGCTGCAGTGTGTTTTCAGCCCTACAAATGTTTGAATCGGATGGAGTGATCACCTGGCAGCAATTCTGCACCAAGTCTGGGAATGATGATTTCATGTAAGCATTTTTCTTCCATATGCTGTTCCACTATCTGTAACAGCATTCACCAGCTGTTAACTGGAAGCTAGTCATCATTCGCACATGGTAGGAATATATTCCTCTTCCATGACGTAGTGACCAAAGTCCAAATACATGTTTGTGTGTCGTTTCCTTTTTGTATTCAAGATGACAATTACAAAAAGCAGCGACTTGCCTGACAATAATTATTTCGACTTTGTGTTGTTCACCGTTAAAACCATTTCTTATGTAAATTTAAAACTAATTCGCCTGAACTTGAGACTGGATGGTAATCACGTGGCCTGTGGGTGAAATTTGTGTACATATTACCACTCAGTTAACATAGGTGAAAGCAGACACCATACGTATGTTTGCGTGTGAAAGTGAGTGAGTCCAACATTCTTCAGGACATAAGATGATACCGTCACATCCACACGAATCGTACAGGTAATCTGCAAGGAAAATGTTGTACCCTCCGAGAAATTGTTCAGTAATCGCTGCAGCAAATAACATGTAACAGATTATACACATCTTTTAAGTCTTGTGCAAGTTGTATCTTTTTCTTGATCTTGTGCAGTAATTGATGAGAAATAACGTTAGCTTTTGTTGCGTCACGTCAGGCGTCCGTGTTCAGTCTCGCTACGTGTTGTGGCGCAAAACGAGAGGGCACGTGCCTAGACTTGTCTGAAGCTGTTCGACAAGATATCCAACAGTGTGTGAAGGACTTAATTTGTGCACCGAGAATAATGGAGTATTATTCAAGGAGGACTGTGACATGAACCGCGTATACTTACCATAGCAATGCCAGTGAGAGCGAGTGGCTGCAATCGATGTAAGCTACTAATCTTAAATCGTAAGGCATACCCGCAATAACTATTTCTTCTGCTCCCAAAACATGTTGCCCCCGTTTCTGATGCCTTAATAATACGTGTAACATTTGCCTAGAAGCAAATTCAGCCATCAATGAGGATACCGAATTACAAAGATCATGGATCAAAAATTATTAAATTGATAGACATTTATGGTGGGAGTTATATTTTGATTTTGTGACGGCAACAATTGAAATGAGCCGCCATCTTATTTTCCTGTCTTTGACTGAAAACTAATTGAAGCTTTCTGCAAAGATATTCAAGAAACAATTATCTCGTACTAGAGGAACCCAATGCTAGGCACGGCTGATCTTAGATGCACCATTTGCAATGCTGGTCTGTTTTGTTGCTCATGTTTATGTCGATGTTTCGCCGAATTAAGTTTCTTCAGGGTCGAATTTTTGTGCACACTGGCTAACAAATGCTTTCACCAAATTAAGTTTCTTTAGTCCAATTTTTGCGCACACTGGCTAACAAATGCTTTCACCAAATTAAGTTTCTTTAGTCCAATTTTTGCGCACACTTGCTAACAAATGCTTTCACCAAATTAAGTTTCTTTAGTCCAATTTTTGCGCACACTGTCTAACAAATGCTTTCACCAAATTAAGTTTCTTCAGTCCAATTTTTGCGCTCACTGGCTAACAAATGCTTTCAACAAATTAAGTTTCTTTAGTCCAATTTTTGCGCACACTGGCTAACAACTCTGATTTTCGTTCGTTTCACCCACTCAATCAGCACATCCTGTGACTCAAATCATCACTGGATGCACTCAAGCATTGTTGCATGAAAACATTTTTCACTGGCTAAAAATGTTGTATTGCTTGGTTGAAGTCCGTTGTACCGCAGGGGCGTAGCGAATGGGGGCAAGGAGGGGGGGGGGGGCAGCTTGCTCCCTCAAACTTTTCTCAAGTTGGCAAAAGTCGGGAAAATCAAAGCTGTCTTTGGCTCAGAGACGTTATGATACCGACAGTTACCAGCATTTTCAACATTGATCCGACGTTATCTGTGCAGTTTTTCAAAATAAAAAGTCAATGACCGAGGGTACACGGAGGTTTCTTACATCACTTTATCTTACGTCGATGTAGTGCTTAAAGTGCTTTAAGAACGTCCGTGTAACCACCTAAACCCACTTTCAAGTCGCATTATCTCAAACCACCTCGGTACGTCGACGTAAGGAGTTAAAGCGCTTAATAACCTACGTGTACCCACCTAAAACCCATTTTCTACATCGCTCTAAGGACTGCTTCCTTGTGATTGGTTGAAAAGAATTCGCGTTAACGTCACGAAACTAGGACCCCGCCACCTGCCACTTCTTTAATACGAAATCGAAAGCCAGCTAGCTGAATGGGGACAACCTCCGTGTAACCACCTCTCTCCTAAAGCGATGTGAGTTCAAGTCGACGTAAGGTAAAGCGGCGTAAGATAAAGCGACGCAAGAAACCTCCGTGTACCCTCGGTCAATGTTTCTCTTCATTTATATCCAGAATTTATAAATTCTTGTTTACATGCATATTCTAGTTTGTTAAAGTGACCTTGACTGCTTAAAGTTGGATGAGCAGTCAGATACGGTAACAAAAGATGGGGATACGATGGATTATAGAATGGATGGTTCTTCACGCAAACATTCTCCCTCCTCCCAAGAAGGAAGAGTTCATTCGTTATCAACAGATTTAACAGTCGGCACCACACCATTGCCTTCTGATTGATCAACAGGTTTACAGTCGGCACCACGACTTTTGCTCGATTTACGCAATCGGATATTTCTTAGAAGCCAATTGGTCCAGGAAAAAGAATAAGTTGAAGTGTCACGAATATGAAAGTACTGTCATTTTGATAGTGATTATAAAAATGTAAAAAAACGTGCAAGTAAAATAAAATCAAACTTTTTTGAGATAGCCTCAAGAAAAACCAACGCAGAAAAAAAAAGCCAAGACAAATCTAAAATTTCTTCAAGCCTAATTAGTTAGCTGGTGTGATCCAAACTAGGAACCGACTCAGCTTAATTTAACAGCCAACCAAGCAATTACGTACCGGTTATATAAAAAATACAAGGTTAACGGGTACCCTTGACTGTAAAAGCTTTTGATCATAAAAAATACTTAAAACATTTGCCGACTCCAGCTAAAAAAAAAACTTTAAAAAAAACGTTGTTTGTTGAATACTACAACAGAAAGGTTTTCTTGCTCGCGTGATTTACAGAGAATTATCTTAACGATAGGCCTAGTTAAAATAACGAATCTATAATCATAGCTATATATTTCTACCAAAAATTGCTGAAAATAAAGCAGCTCTCACATAAGTACTTATATTATTCTTACGTTGCATCGTGGTATTTAAACACTACAGAAAAATTTCTTACGTTGCATCGTGGTATTTAAACACTCCAGAAAAATTTCTTCATTGCGTGCTGTTAAGTTGAAAATGGTCGTAATAGTAAAAAGGTTGGAATGAACAAAAAAAAAATACACACTACACTACAGAAACGAAACTAGGTCCTATTATTAATTCAATTGATAGATTTTCATCCGTTAAAATATAGCAGTAGATAGATTTTCATTCGTTAAAAAAAATAGCAGTAGATA
>JAHWFP010010439.1:0-23966 GCA_023313725.1 Lithobius niger | reverse complement strand
ATAGCAGTAGATAGATTTTCATTCGTTAAAAAAAATAGCAGTAGATAGATTTTCATTCGTTAAAAAAATAGCAGTAGATAGATTTTCAGTCGTTAAAAAATAGCAGTAGATAGATTTTCATTCGTTAAAAAATAGCAGTAGATACATTTTCATTCGTTAAAAAAATAGCAGTAGATAGATTTTCCTTCGTTAAAAATAAATAGCAGTAGATACTGCAGCCAGTTCATGTATGCACCATGAATATCGTTCTCCTAAAGTCACCGCTAGGACCACCCCCCCCCCAAGAGAAGGGAACAGTTAAAAAAAAGTGTGGGTGAAATAGATGAAGAAAATATAATTCACTACTAGTCGAGACACATCGAAAAAGCACCGCATTTAGCAGGTAATTCCTTGAATAGAACAAACGTGCGATCGTGTGTTGCCTTTTGTTGATAACGGTACGTGCAAGGTACTTCCTGCTATTCAAAAATCAATCCCACTCTTTAGTCTAATACTCCTTCAATCCCATTTCGTATTTTTGTGTGCTTTCCATTAAAGAAACTGGTTGATGATTTCCTACAGGGATGTAGTTTCCATCAGAGCATTGTTACAGCCAAGCACAGGATCTCCTGCCATTTTTCTTACCGCTTTCCATGAGGCTCCGAGCGGGGACTGGGGTGGGGGAAGGAGGTGTAATACCCCTGTTCAAAAGTATAATGAGGACGCGCAAAAATTAAGAAAAATGTTCCTTCGATTTTTTTTAAATCGGCTCCCTCTCAAGCTAAATTTCTGTATCTGCCCCTAGTCAGGGCATGAGAAAGTTTTTTTCCTAATAAGCTCTCTCCCTACGGTTCATTTATTTTCTTTACCTTTTGAGAAGCCTAGAAGTATCTAAAAAGTACCGTATTGTATGAAGCTAGGAAATGTCTTAGAATATCTAAATATCCGTCAGCTTCCGGGGCATCGACCCCACTGGGGGACCTCGCAGCGCGTCCCCAGACCCCCTAGCTGGAGTGTAGCGTATCAGTCGACAAATTTTCCCTGTCTGCCCCCCCCCCGGCAACAAACTGCCCTTTGCTACGCCCCTGGTTGTACGCACAGGTGGTGTTGGATGCATTGTTTGCCACACTGGTACGGTTTAGTCGCTCATCGGTATGTCCATGTTTGACCAAACAAGTTTTCGCTTCACTCACTCAATCAGTGACCCTGGGCATGACGCAGCCCTGACAGCTTTTCCGAACTCGGTATCCAGGCACTGACATTTAAATAGTTCTATGGGAAACAAATGAATAAATACGCTTTTTTAGGACAAGGTTGGAACCTTTAGTCTGTCGGCTTTGACAAAACAATACCTCATTACCGTTTTGTTTTTCACTTACAGGGGCGGAACCAGGGAGTAAACGATCACAAAAATATGCATTAGCCTTCACATAGGAAAACACCTCTTCCAACAAATACAGTTTAAACAACACAGTTCTCAATAATGTTCATAAGCCATTACGGTTTTTCAGTGGAAACTGTCAAGATGTCAATGACAAATACTAGACTTAACATTAAAACAGTACTCGCCTGACTATTATGTTCACGCACCTGCCACATGGAATTCGCCTTACCCAACTACAGTCACGAGACTGTCTTTACCACATGGTTCCAGCATATGGCACGCTTTTTCAGACGTAAACCTTTAAGCTTTACAGTTATTCTTAAAGCTCTGTGATTGGTTAAACGAAATCTCGGAATCTGTTTTTTCTACCATGTGAGACGCATTTGCCATACTAATACAAACCAATTTAAATGTTTCAGAAGAAAAAGGGTGGGATACGCGAAAATAGTTAAAGGGCATGTGTATCATGCTTTTGTTGAGGAGAAAGCACCAGCTCCCAGTGTTGTAGTGATTAGTAACTGTGGCTAACAGCCAGATAGTGTAGTTCCGTTTTAGCTTGCTAGATGGCACCATTTGTTTTTCTGTTGAGAAGATCAGTAGTCGCTCTCTCACCCTCTTTAGATCTGTCAATATAATTATATTAATTGTACTGAGTATATTATTCCAACTAAATCAATACCTCAACTGGTTATGAGCCCAGCATGATTCCGTTGCATATGTTGAAGATGACCAGTTACAACACTAGACTGGATTAAAGGGTCTCCACACAGACTATCGTTGTGCGTTGTTGTTGAGCTTACCAGAATCGTATGCTACACTTATAACAGCGTAGGGTTAAATGAATAAATAAAAAAGGGCCGCAAGCATTCTTGGTCGAATGGAGGCCTGGTCACTGCTGTGACCTTAATAACCGGTATACAATGAGTTATCTTTATGCCAGTGGATGAGCAGCCATAGCGATAAAGGTGCTACGTCAGTGATCTCGGCACGAAATGGGGCTGCCGTTGGTAATGCAGGTCGTGCCACTCCGATGAAGCACAAGT
The DNA here is from genome assembly GCA_023313725.1 of Lithobius niger. Classification (NCBI taxonomy): domain Eukaryota; kingdom Metazoa; phylum Arthropoda; class Chilopoda; order Lithobiomorpha; family Lithobiidae; genus Lithobius; species Lithobius niger. The sequence goes on along the minus strand of JAHWFP010010439.1, from coordinate 21,560 downwards.
GTATAAAACTGACTTACTATATGTTTTCGCCGTTTGCCTCGTCTTCCTCTTTACTTACTTGACAGGAGACAAGATGCAGATCTGATATTAAGATTTACGCATAGCAACTCGAGTTTAATGCCGTAAAGAGAGTTCTGAATCAAGTGACACAAATTCAGAATTAGTCTGATAGAAGTGGGATACTATGGGCAAACCCAAGATGAAGCAAGCGAGTGCTATTTTTGTAAAACTAGCCATATTATCCATTTCGCTAATTTTGTCGGTGTATATCCATGCTTCGCATAGTTTATTCGATCCCCAGAGGATCACAAACTCGATACTGATTACCAAGATGCCAGCTATAATTGTAGTTGGTGTGCACAATTCGTTAATTGCATTCCTAAGAATGCCTGCAATTCATCTACGGTAAAAAAAAAATTTGCAAAAATCGCTCGCATTTCCCGACAATCCGCTCATTTCATGTTTCAGAAACGCAAGAACCTTATGTTTGATAGCCTTTTAAAACCTTCAGGTCAACTTTTTCCGTGAGTCCCTGCCCAGCCAGCGGAAGATCTATACGTCGTTCTACTGACACTAAGTAAGAAAACATGGCGTCGTTTTAATTTTTTGGGGGGGACCGGTGCTGTTGACAGTAAGTATGATGCAGAACATATCGTCGTCTTAAGGTTTTTTTTTTTATATTTGCTCAAACTCTGATGTCATGGCCAGTAACTGACAAAGTGCAATTTAGTTATCATTCATTCGGTAGTACTGTAGCTTTGTAGAGGCCCTACTTCCACAGGAGTGGGCGTACAAACACGCAAACACTTGGTGAGTTTTTAATGATGGAAATTAAAAACCGATAAAAAAGAGAAAATTGTTGTAAAAACTATGAGTTCGATCTCTAATACTGTTAAACAGGATGGAAAACCAATCGGCTCGGAAGGTTTAAACCCTTCTAACCCTTCCCTCCTGTTAGCGAATCCCATCAAATGTGTAGCTGTTTTAAAGCAACACACGTAGAGGCTAAAATATTTCACATAGACTCAGTGCGACAAGTGACATGACAAGCCATATAAAGCACCAAAGTCTGAAAGGATCTATCTCGCTGGTCAGTTATGCAGATCAGAGTCACGAAGGAGCCTATTCCACATGACGCAGAATGAAGAAGGGGAAAATGGGGACTCTGTACCCCACCTCCTACCATCACGTGACTAAGACTACCAGAAATGTGTTCGGGCAAACACCAGCAATTCTGGACCTTGTTTTCACTGCTGGGGAAATTGAAGTACCTTCTGTGGTCCACAGAGCTCCTTACGGGAAGAGGTGTGATCACGACATTTTGTATTTTGATGCCCTCTTTAGTTGTCAGCGACATTTCGATTCCGAAAAAAGTTATTTACAACAATCGCAAGGCAGACTTTGCTAGCTTGAACGAAGGCATTTCTAAAATGGACTGGGACAGTGCTTCCACTGAAGCTAGTTTAAATGAAAAATGCAGCTCTGTTAACGAGTCTCTTATTTCACTGGTCGAGAAACATGTTCCTAAAATGTTGCAGAGAAAATACAGAGTCCCTCCTCCGATTGAAGTTCGTGCTGCCATTGAACTGAAACGAAAAGCGTGGAGACGTTACAGCAAGTCAAAAACTTCTGAAGACTATGCTGACTATGTTATTCATCGAAACAAGAGTGTAGCCTCGCTCCGTTGTCACGAACGGCAACACTGTATGAGGGTAATCAAATCGAAAGATATGAACAAGTTTTTTAAATTTATAAGTGTTGGACGGGGCAAGGCATTTAAGATTAACTCAATGACTTCAAATGGGACTACTTTTTCTGATCCTGTTGACATTGCAGAAATACTTAACTCCAAGTTTTCTTCAGTAATTGGGACTGATTCTAACACATGCAATATTTGTGGGCCTATGGCTCAAGTGCAAATTAATTCTTCTACAATTTTTAAGCTACTTGTATCTCTGGCTCCAAAGAAGGCAGCAGGCTCTGATGGAATGTCACTTCAGATCTTGAAGCACTGTGCACAATCACTTGCTAAGCCTTTCTGCAGTATCATTAGCAAGCCAAACGGCAATTGTCACCGATTGCTGGAAGCTTGCAAATATTGTCCCCCTTTTCAAAAAGGGTAGTCTTTATGACCCCGATAACTACAGACTAATCAGCATCTTGCCTGTTGTCTCTATAGTGTGTGAAAAAGTTGTGTATCTACTGCTTGTTGACGAAGCAGTCAGCTTGGCATCCTTGATGACACGCAGCATGGCTAAGCCAAAGTACGGTCATGCCTTACCAATCTACTTACTACCCGCAATGCGTGGACTGCTGCGATGGACTGCGGATTTCCCACCGATGTGATCTTCCTCGATTTTAGTCGTGCTTTCGACACAGTGCGTCATTCCAAGCTGATTGACACCCTTGTGCACCTTAGCATTAGTGTTAATCTCACAAGGTGGATCAATAATTACCTTCACGGAAGGAGGCAGCGTGCGGTGATTGAGGGATCTTGCTCCGGTTGGAGCAAAGTTACTTCGGGTGTGCCTCAGGGATCAGTGCTTGGCCCTATTCTTTTCTGTTTGTTCATTGCATTTTGGAAAAGTATGCTGATGACACCGAAATACACCGAGCCATTAAAAAGCTAAATGATGCTCTATTTACAAGAGGACTTCGACAAAGTTATAATAATGGTGTGATGAATAAAGTTGGGATGATCCTTAATCCTAACAAATGCTACGTAATGCACAATAGTCAAAATAACCCACAGTTTATGTACTACTATCATGGTAAGCCACTTAGTGTGGTGAACATTATTAAAGACCTGGGTGTCATCATCTCGAATGATTTGAGTGTTTCGGATCAAGTTGAAGTTGTTGTCGCCAAGGCAAACAGATTCATTGGCTTCATTAAAAGACATGTGCGTTATTTGGATGCTGTCTTCATCAGAGCCATCTCTAAATTATATGTTCGCCCTTTGACGGAACATTGTATTCAAGCTTGGCGGCCATGGCTGATCAATGATATTAGTCGTCTTGAGCGTGTTCAACGCAGGACTACTAAACTTGTACCACAGTTTCGGGGGCTTTCGTACTGTGAAAGACTACGAAGACTTGGCCTCGCATGTGTTCCTGAAAGGTGGACTCGAGGAGACATTATCTTGACATACCAAATCCTCCAAGGAGGAGTCAGGTTGAATCCAAAAATATTCTTTACCCCTTCTGATTCTGTGACTCGTGGGCATCCCCAGAAATTGACCAAGAGTCATGTCAGGCTGGAAGCGCGACGCAACGACTTCACACACCGTGTTATCACCCCGTGGAATGCACTTTCAGCCAACGTGGTCAGCGCGGGAACTGTAAACTTGTTTAAGGCTTCTGAGGACAAGTTCAACGCAGCAAAACCCCACGTCTGAATTACCCCTTTTATTCAAGTAGCTTATGGCTCTTCAGGGTTTTTTTTCGTGTATTATTATTATTATTACAACTTTGTGGAATGACGAATTGCAGAACATGCTGATAAATCCTCAAGCTGGGAAGAAGTCACCACGACGACTAAATGAAAAGCAGAAATGGGTATAGCAAATAAAGATTTATGTCGCTTAAGGAAAAGGAGACATGGGATCTAATTGTACTTAATAAAATGAAGTTTGACCATGTATAAAACGGTAAGGAGCACGAAGTGCTAAGCCACTTACTCGAGTCCAATACTAATGGGTATTTAAAAATCACCGGGGAGTAGTTACCGGAAAATCTAGCACAAAAGCTGGTCACTTCAAAAACGTCTGAGTCATGATTTTTTCAACAGAGGGGTGAAGCGTTCCACCTTATGCGCACCCACAGTCGTCTCTGGTAAGGAATTTCAAGGGTGAGCCAACCTCACAGCAAATAAATTCCTTCTAGTATCAAGGTGTATTGATGTCACAGCCAGCCTAAACGAGTGACCCCTGGTGATTTTTGTAGGGCAAGCATCAAAGAAAGTCATATCAACCGCCATGAAACCTCTAACGATATTAAGTCAAACGTAAGGTCGTGCACAGTCTACGTAGTTCGAGTGACTCTAGCCACACTCTCTACAGACGTACGACATAAGGGAGTCTTTGAGGCCAGGAAGTCGTTTTTTGAAGCGACGCTTCACCGATTCAACAAGGTCCACGTCCTTCAACAGATAATGTGACCAAACCAGGCTCACAAACTCAAGAAACGGTCTAACAAAGACCTTAACAAGCCCAAGTTTTAACCAGTAGGTTTCCTGACCTGAAGCAGCGTTCAACAATTGCCAAACGCCAATTACCAAATAACTTCCCACTGGCCGAAAGACAGTTGAATGCAAATGGGTGTTCATGGCCATTTAATAGCATTAGCAATACCCACAGATACAAAACCCCAGTTGTGAAACAGGAAACTGTAATGATTCTCGTCAGTAATGCAGCAATTAAGAAGTTGCAAGGACAACAATTGGACACTAAAGCAGCTTTCTTTCATGGAACCATCTCAGGACATCTACATGGAGCAACCACCAGGCTATGCAGACGAAGGAAACGAAACACTGGTTTTGCCACCTAAAACACATCAGACTATTAAGCAGGGATTTGTTTGCTATAAGGCATATCCAGGGCTATACGTTGGAAGAAAAAGAGGTATTACTTAACTACTTAGCAGATGAACAACTCGTGGCCAACTAGAGATAATCGATGGTATTCAGTCGACATAGACAAGTATTCTGCGACAAAGGATCTCAGTGATGCTTCACACTATCTGAGCACTCAAACTGAAAGCCAAAAATAACGGAAGTCATTTGCTTTACCAAAGCATTAAAAGGAAAAACATACTTTGGCAATTTAAAATGCAAGAAGCAAAGCCAGTGGACACTCCTGTGGACGAACAGTGATGAAGACGTCTTGCTCAGCAACACCGTACTGAACGGTTATGGGTTCATTAACACACATTGCCACAGTATCAAGACCAGATAGAGCAGCTGCTATTGGCGTGTGTTGCATATATGTTGCCTGACCAGAAAAACAGGACTGGATTGCAATCAATCAAGTTATGTAATATTCCAAAGGCACTAACAATGTTAAAACTCTTGCCTCCCAGCTACTGCAAAACCAGAACTAGTTGGTTTCGTTAATGCTGATTAGACCAGCGACATCAGCGATGGGACGCCAAGAAAAAGGCTTTTTCTTCTTTGGGCATTCTGAGAGGCCGCAGGCTGAGAGGCATTCTAGTACTGTGGCTAAAAGCCAGCTAGTGTAGTTCCGATTTTGTCCTGTAGAAGGTGCCACTTGTTTTTCCGTTGCAGAGCTCAGTGATCTCTCTCTCTCTTTGATATTGGCTGCTCAGACTGAGCACATGTAAAACTTAAGTCTGTCAATATAAACCTGTTAAATGTTATTCAATTTTTTTAAGCCCAAGAGGGGACACTACGCCCAACCTTAGAAGTCTGACGTTAAATCGTAAAATCATAAATTATTGAATCTTAAAATCTCAGCCGAATAATCATAAACAATTCTGTCGTTAAATCACAACTTCAGTAGTTTCTTCCCGACCAGATAAGTGGTTTAAAAACGTGGTTCCCACCCAGGTAAGACAGAGAACCTGCAATAAATTAGCTAACGTCTGCTTGTTTTGGCAACAAACTTTAATCTGCAGTTATTGTATTGTGATGCACTAACTGAGCAAAAAGACTTTAGTGGTGGTGTTACATCAGTGCGCACCATTGTTCAAAAATTGCTAAGTGTGATGCAGAAGTCTGTATTCAGTTGTCCAGTCACTGCACAAGGGAAAGTAAAGATGACTAATTTGAAGCCTTTCATGAAAGAAAATTCTGGTCGTAATGTTGGTGGAGATTATTTCAAAATGTATGGTTCCAGCTGCAGTAATGAACTGTGTTTCTGTTAAATAAATTTAAGCGTGGTTCAGCAATGAATATTGTTTTTTGTTTGCCCATTATGTTGTTTGCCCAAGATATTTTGTAACGGAGAGTGACTAAAGTTTTTTAACTTAATATCTTTCGACGTTGCACCGGAAAAAAAGGAGTGACTAACACAGCTTCAGTTTAACTTAACTATTCAGTTGACTGCTGAAGCATTACCCTTACTAGTTTTCCTGAAACATTACTCTTACTAGTTAAAAAAAAAAACTTTAGGTTTTAATTTAATTTGAGGTTCTAGATTTCTGAAATGGTCTCGTGTAACTTTCCAGTGCTGTTTCGAAAAGTGAATTCTCACTTCGAAACGGCACTGAGCCATATATTTTTCTGTTTATTTTTTTAAAGTAAATTTTACCTTTTCAGGCCATGATCAGCGGTTTCTTAAGATTTCCTATTACTGCTGATGAGTGGAAGACCGTCGCAGACATCGGCATTGTTCGTCAGGAACTCATGAAGCTTCACCGAACTGCTCTGGATTTTCAGAAAGAAAGAACTGTGCGGCGAGCGCAATCACTTGGAATAACCCGTGAAGATCAATATCGGTAAGATCACAGCTTAATGATAAGCACACATGAAATCGCAAAATTATTTACTATTCTAAAATATACTGCTTAACATTTGCGTTAACCTTCCAATCGTTTATAACTAAAAGAGTTACTAGGTCGAGTCACTGGCATTGATGGAATTTATGATTACCTGAACAAACGGTTTTATCACAAACACAAGTGATATTAACAGCATGAACGCTATACAAGCAAGATGTTAGCTAATTGGTTTGATCACCATAAATACGTAAAACCTACGTTTTGGAAAAACAAGAAAAAAAAGTGAGAGGCAGCAATAGTGCTATGTCGATGGCATTTTATAAGTAAAATTCAAAACGTTTAACTTTTCACTGACTACGATGCTGGTCCCCAGCACATTCATCGACGTAACTCGCCCTTCGTTGAGAAACTATTTAATATCAATATGTTGATTCCTTCAAGCTGTGAAATAACTAGCAACAATGAGTAGTATTTTAAGTGGTAAATTAACAAATTAATTGGGAGTGCATTCTGGTTAGTATTGTGTAAAAAGATTGTGCCAACTTAAACGATCATTTAAGTCCAGTTTTAAATAATGTAAGCCTTAATTTTAGGTGTTGAAAATTTGTAAATTGAGCAAATGTCAATACCGACTTTTAGCTTGCCCAATACTCTCACACAGTCACCTCACTCACCTTAGGTCTACTAGTTCTGTAGAAAATAGAAATCGAAGTTTCAAAATGCAAAAGAACCTGTTTTCATATCATGTTTGTTATTTAAAATGTTAACATGGTTGTATCATTTGTTATATGCAGGATAGTGAGAACCATAGCCTTTGGGACCATGAGTGAAAATCGATCTTTATTTTTGCATCTCAAAGAGACTGCATTGCTTCTGACGTCAGACATGTTGGATGCCGTTCGACATTACCAGTTAGAACATTACGTGCCGTTAGTTTTGCGCTATGACATGGAAGATAAACTGAAAGAATTGGTCACGGCATTGTTTGATGAAGGTTACTTGGTTAAATCGTCCCCAAGAGTTGTGGTTTCCAAGTCTGACGACTTACCGTTAAATTCACACCGTCACTTCAGATATTACTATCCACCTGACCTAGCACCTCGACTCCCTGCAAACGTAGGCTTGCCTGACACCATCTCCAAAGGTAGAAGCATAGCGTCCTTCCATTCGGATTCAAGTTCCTTTCAGATCAGTCCACGTGTCAGCATTAGTAGGTCACTGAGTCTACCTAACATCAAGGTAAGCAAAACCTCCATATAATAATAAATAATAAAAGTTTCAACCACAAATGTGGTTAGGAATTTGGAAGGGGCAAACCCACTAACACCAACCCTATGCTAACTGTCAGAAATTCATAAAAAACAATATAAAAAGACTAAAAAGATGAAAATAAAATATCGAAGCCAAGCCCGCCAAGAACAGGGTCAACCTAGGCACGATTCATTCAACGAATTCCGGTCTCTTTAGGAACCTCCCAAGAGGGCATGCGTTGAGGATCTTCTTAAAGGCTGCAAGAGAACATGCTGTAACCGCGATCTCAGGCAGGGAGTTCCAAGCTGGAGCAACCCTAACCGTGAAAAATTTTTTCGGCAATCTAAGTTTGCTCCTTCAATAGAAAGTTTAAGGGAATGTCCCCGAGTAGATTTAATTCTGCTCAAGTCGAAAAAAGGCAAGTCAACATTTAACGTTCCGTGGACAATCCTATAAGTTAGAATTAAGTCAAATTTCAAACGACGCAGTTCCAATGGTTCCAACCCCAAGCGTTTGATTCGCGTATTGTAGGGCAAATCACGGAGGCCATGTAGATACTTAGAAAAACGCCGCTGCACCGACTCCACAAGATCAACATCCTTTAAGAGGTATGGCGACCACACTGGGGTTGCATATTCAAGAAGCGGGTGGACAAAGACTCTAAAAGCCCAGACTTTTGTAGTCAAATTTCCAGAAGTAAAGCGGCGATTTACGATAGCCAAACGCTTAAATACGGCAGCAGTAATCTTCCCGCAATGGAGGGTCGATTTCAAATTGGACGTAAACCAAATACCAAGATCACGAATCACATGCACATCCGGGATAACGTGGCTTTCAATCGAGTAGGCGAAAGGTAAAATTTCGTTACCGATGTGGAAAGATTGGCACTTTGACAGTGAGATTGGCAACTGCCACAATAATGACCAATCGGCCACGTTATCAATCTCCCCAGATAGAGTCTCACAATTCCCTCGTTCCACAACCTCTGACCCAATCTTCAGGTCGTCAGCAAATTTGTATCCAGAAGCCGAGTCGTTTTTGCATTTAAGATCGTTAATGTAAACAACAAAAAGTAAGGGGCCAAGTACAGACCCCTGTGGAACACCGCTAATAATCGAGGTCTCGGAAGAGAAGGTATTAGCAATGAGGACCCGTTGTGAGTGGTTTGAAACGAAAGCAGAAAGCCATCTTAAAAAATTTCCTCCAAACCCAATTTTTTTTTGAGTTTATGCAGTAATTTTCGATGGACAACCGACTCAAAAGCCTTCTGGAAATCAAAATAAATAACATTGGTCGGTACACCAACATCGAGGGCACTAGTCCAACGGTCTAATGCAAGCAGTAATTGTAGGGCCGCCGAACGTCCAGGCATGAAACCAAATTGGTCATAGTTAATACAATTATGAGCCTCCAAAAACGTTAACATTTTGTTGCGGATCATTGACTCCATAACCTTACAAGGAACAACTGTGAGAGCAATTGGACGGTAATTACAAACATTTGCTGCATCCCCTTTTTTAAAGACAGGGATAACATTTGCAGATCGCCAAGATGAGGGCAAAGCACCCTCACGAAACGAATGGTTAAAAATAATTGCAAGAGGGAAACATATCTCGTACTGGAGCTGCTTATAGACAAAAGCCGAAAACCCGTCCGGACCAACTGCATGGCTCGGCTTGAGTCTCGCGATGGTTTGTCTAACATACAAAGGAGTAAATTGCACCATAGAACAAGGTTCGATATCGGGAGACGAAGCTGCAGAGCATGGTAAAAGGCAGCAGTCATCAATGATCCCATTTGATGCGAAGTAGTTACTAAAAGCCTCCGCCTTTTCAAGGTCAGGCGTTAAGAAAGAGTCAGCTGACCTCAGTGGTGGAAGGGTCCGGCTTGAACGAGTTCTTTGACGATAAAGCCGGAAGAGAGCCGACAAGTTTCCCTCCTTAACAGCCGCCGATTCACGACTGTGGCACCAGTCATTGACCATCTCAATGTAAGTTTTTCTAGATTTATTATAGCTGTCCTTGTTAGAATCAGAGGGACAGCCTTTAAAAACCTTCCAAAGTTTCAGTTTTATCCGACCTAATTTAATAATGGCTTGAGGTACATATTGGGTATTTTTATTTTTAAAGGACTTGACGAATGTACACCTGTCCACCATTTGGTTGAGAGTCGACACAAAGTTATCCCAAATATGGTCAATTGTAGTAAGGTCATTTGAAAACAGCTCGAGCCAGTCACACTCAGCCACCAGTGTTCTGAGCAAAATAAAATTAATTCCAGTAATAGGAGCCGAAATAATAGGAAAAGTTGGCACCGTACAATGCACCCAAAAGGATACCATACAGTGGTCACTGGTTCCCAGCTGTTCGCCCACAGATACGTCAAAAATAACACGCTCATCCTGGGAAAATACCAAGTCGAGAATGTTTTCACCCCGAGTTGGTTCGGAAACATGCTGGTAAAGACCCAAGGGTGCGATGAGTTCCAAAAAATGTCAGTGGTGAGTATCAGTAGCAGACAGATGTACCCAATCCACCGTCGAGAGGTTGAAATCGCCTATCACAATGTTAGAATATGACTGCATAATGGCCTTATTTAGGAATGAACCCATACTGGAGACCGAGGTTACGTCACGGCTATTGGGTAAATATCCCAACACAAAATTTAGCTGTAGAGATGGAAGTAACACCGACACAGCCTCAGAGTCAGCTGCGGACAGATTAACACAGCCTTTAAGCACCCACGGTAGACAACTGAAACACCACCCCCACGTGTATCCCTGTCAAGACGAACCACACAGTAATCAGAAGACCCGACCACCATAGAGTCGGTCAAAGCGGGATTCAGCCAAGTCTCAACAACAAAGATCAAATCAAAGGTGCCAGAGGCCAAAATTGACCGAAAACTACCCATGTTCTTGACGAGACTACGAGCATTAAAGGAAAGACATAATAGATCGGAAGCATGTACACTATGAACATTTACAGATGATTTTGGCAATGGAATATGTCCTCTTAAAGAAGCTTGTTTTCCGACTGTGAGTGCATGCAGTAAATTTCGTTTTGGAGTACTGTCTTTCCACGTCTAGTTAAATGCAGGCCATCGCGTGACAATAGCGTGCAGTCGGCCATAAGATGTTTGTCCATGGAAATAAAACTGAAATTCTTTTCAACACAGAGATTGTGAAGAAGTGTGTTCGTATAGGTAACGGCTTTATCTTCCTCACGCTGATGTCTTGCCAGACGTGGGAAGAGCCCCACGAGTGTGACCCCGGCTTTAGGCTTGGAACTTCGCAGGTAATCTGTTACATCCTCAATGTGTTGCACAAGGCTAACAGGCGTCTCTCCAGGTATGTTATTTGAGCCAACACATAACGTAAAGGAAACGTCGGCACAGGAGTTGTTTAAGGTGGCCGGCATTTTTGCTTTGAGTTGCTGGGCACAAAAACCAGGCCACGTCCACGTACGTGAATCCCGGTGTTGACTTCCTCTTAGTCCGCGGGCATGAGAATCACCGAGAATAATCGATTGACCCTGCCAAGAGGCTGGTGTTGGTAGCTTCACATCCCACTGCGTTGCTTTGGTTGTTTTTCTTGGATGGGTGGTTTCCGTGTCACGCTCCCGATTCTTGTTACGGCAAAGGAAGTCAACATGGGGTTGCTTCCCCCTGGATGGTTCTTCTACACTTTTTTCAGTTTGCCGACCAACATGAGTCTTCCTTCCACGTGGCTTACGCAGCGTAATATTGTGAGGGGGTGCATCGAGTTTAGAAAGAAGGAGATTTTGGCCGACAGGATTGATGGATCTCGACAAAGAGTCACAGGTGCTGGTTCTCTTCTGATGTTTAGTAGTTAATTTGCCCTGTGGGGCCTCTTTCGCAGTTGGCTCGGCCGACACAGCATGATGATCCAAATGGGAAGAACGTATCACAAGGCCTCCACTGGTCGATTGTGTCATGATGGTAGTGAGTTTTAGACTTCTATCCTGACAAGTGGCATCCAAATTTTCAATTTCTCCGGTATTCAATGAAGATCCGACATGACCAGCCGCAATTATTCGCTGTTCGAAATGATCCTTACTCTGTTCAATTGCAGTCTTGAAATTTTCCAGGTGTCGGGCAAAGGTTTCTTCAAGGTTGTGTGAAAAAGCTGATGCCCAACTGGAAAACTCTTCAGTGGAGGGGTCAGATTTAGACTGTAAGGACAAGCCTGCAAGCGCACTCTGGATAGAAGATAGTTTTGCATTTATATCAAGTAAGTCCAAGTCTTTTTCGATATTGGAAAACTCCAGCCGAGTTTGTAGCCTAGATGTAAGGTTCGCTAAGTCATTGGTGGAGGGGCCAGTACAAGGTGTTGCAGTCCGATTTAAATCTCGGGGAGAAGTGGTGGCCAGACGAGGAGTAGATTCCTGGGAGTCAAAAAAAAATAGTGGCTCGTCTGTCTTTAACACACTTTCGTGTTCCTGAAGACACAAATGCAAAATCATCAATTCTGTTCTTGGAGGTCGAAGCCATGAAACATACACACAAAAAAAAAAAAATGTCTGGCACTAGTCGGATTCGAACCGGCAATCGAAACAGTCAGCAGCAAGCCAGCTCAAGATGGCGGCCCCCAGTAGAATACAAAGCAACAAACCTAATTATGGAGATAATTGCTCTCAGAGGACAAAAGCCAAGGCAGTTTGTGGTCCCACGTAGGCTAGGAACATTCAGAAGGTCGGGAAACACAACAAGCAGCTCGGCAAGGCAAAATAAACTGGTCAAAAGTAGATGACAAAGCGAGCAAGTTTTTCGTGGCTTGTTGTTGTGGCTTGTTATCTTTGCCTTCAATCGAAGGCGAACTATTATCAAATATCAAACTATTATCAAATACCAAACTATTATCAAATATCAAACTATCAAACAGTATCAAACTATTGCGATGGTTGCAATTCTTTCATTTCGTGAATGCAAAAACAGTGTTGCCGTTAGTTTTTTTTTCACCCATTTGTTATTTTGAGCCCTTTGCTAAACTTAGCGGAAAGCTCACCGCAGTCACTACAGCTTACCGAGGCAGTTCCTAAGTGGCACATGAATTTTACGATCCCTCAGTGTGACGTCACTGGTGAAACATCAGACTTGCCAACTCTACGAGACGGTTTTTCTGTAGTGGTGGACCTGTAGTTATTCTTCACTCGAATTATTTATGTAATAGGAGATTATTGTCCCACAGAGCTCCCAACAAAGCTTAAAGAAGATAACGCATCACTCGACTAGAAGTAATAAACATATTTATCAGCTGGTAATTTAACTTAAAACTTCTTGCCAATGCTCTTGACCCAGATAGAATATATAGGTAATGCCTCTCTTTCTCTGACAATGGTAAATATTTAAATGAAATTAGTTTTTGCTTTCAATGATTTAAGGCAATGTCGTCAAGTACCAGGACGCACAAAGCATCATGGGGATCTAAACTATTTAGCGTCACGTTTCTTGTAACGAACTGAATACGGTTTGAATCGAACAGTTCAACTAAGGATGTTGCCGGACACGAGTATTTTATCACTTTCCGAAGGTATTGCCGCTATTGCCTTGGTTACTATGGCAACGAAGCTGCCATTTTTTATTACAAGTTTCGCCTCCTATGAGATCCTGACAAGTGCTGCCTTCTGGTGCCGTTGATGAAAGAAGGTATTATTTTATTCCATGTTTTAAGAAAAGCGTCACTACCTACTTATCTACCCTGCTCTTGACAATGCGATTGTGATTGAATGGTGAGCACACGATGGTGAGCAATGAGGATAGGTTTTGAAAATACTTCTTTCGTGACATTGGCCACCATCTCGCGCATCGAAATATCAACCAATTCTGTTGTAAAACTATTGACGTGTGACGTCACTTTCCGTGGTAGCGGTTGGTTTTCGTGGAATCGATCACTGGGCATAGGTGAGTTTAGGAACGTTATCTTTGTGTTTGTTGACGTAGCGTGAAACCATAGCATTCTACATACGCCATTCGACAGTCATGATCTTTTGCACCAAAGGGACAACAGGCAGAAATACTCAAGTCTTGGGATACCTTAATAGTAGATAAGTGAAACCCAGTTATCTAAAGTTAATATGACAAAACAGTGGCATGGTGGTTGCATGACATGGGTGCAAAGTGTTTAATTTGATATCTATTAGTGAGATGCTAGAGGATTTGGCATGATGGTAATTAACGAAAGGGACATTTGGTTGTGGAAAGGGATACTAACTAAACTTGCAATAAATACTCATAAACCCATACTCATAAACTCATACTCATAAACTCATACTACTCATAAACTCATACTCGTAAACCCAAACTCATAAACTCATACTCAAAACCTGCAATATACTCATAAAATTGTGCAAACCAGTGGATCCTATAGTTTTTATCTTATAATGGTTAACACTGAATTAATTTAATTTTAAGGTTGGTGGTGACAGCTCCCCAGAAGATGCGGCATCAATTGCTGGAATAAGCCGGGAAGATATTTTACTCACCTGGAGTGCGTGGATTTCGACACTAGTTGATATTATTTTGAAGAAATCCGTGGCCGTTATCCAGCACAAACTACATGGCATGGTGTTTAGCGAGGCAGTAGCCTATATCCAAATGCAGGAGCATGAGTGCACTTGGAACGAAGGATGTTCAGAGTACGTTGCTTTGTTATGTGGTGTAATTGCAAAGACGTTGATTGATAGTGTATGCGTGTTTTTGGGATTAACTAATCGCGAAGTCATTTTGAATAACTTGCAAGAGACCCTTAAATCCGATGTAATAAATGCTGTAAACTACAAGGAGTCAAATTTTATGCGGGTGTTGGCCAACCGTTATGAAGAACTTCTGTTTATTCTGAAGGAGAGTGTGGATCGAAATCGAGAGCTGACGAACGATCCTAAGTGGCATACAAGTGTGGCGCGCGAACAGTACCGTCTTTTACATTTACTTAGCAGTAAATTAACGATCGAACAATTTAAACAGTACCCAGTCTTAGCCAAAATTATGAACGATCTGCTTGTTGAGTGTACTCAAACGATGGGTCAGGTAAAGAGCAGTGTCGCTATCTTACGACAGGTGATGGAAGTGTTGGCGTTCACAAAGCAGTGGAGAAGCAAACAGGAAATACTTGTTAAGTGCGTTGACCTTATGGCGCAAATGGTGTATCTGGAAAGAGTAGTTGGCAAAGTGGAATTACATCTCGATGCTGTGAATTTAGACATTCCGCACGCAGCCATGGATTTTGAATACAATGATGTTAACATGCTTCGTATTGGCCACATCCTGTCTGCATATTTTGGTGACCTAAAAGATGTTCTTTTACCTAGGATGGCTGGTAATTCTTCACATATTGTTCAGTCTGCAACAATAAAAAATCAAAATAAAGAATTGCCAGTATCAAAGGCTACTGAAAACCCAGATTCCAATACTTCCAATTATAATGAGTCCGAGACAGTACCAGAAGCAACTACCAATCCTGTTGAATCCAGACATTCTAGTAGCCGAAGAGTAGGTGTCACCAGCCCTCCAAAAGTACAAGGTGTCCTTTCTGTCGTCCAGGAGATAAACCGAGACTTGTTAAAATTCTTGCATAATCCGTGTCGTCCATCACTTTCTTATTTCTTTCGCCAAGGGACAATTGCTTTTCTAGTAGCGGAGATATTCTTCGTAACTGTAGCTGTGATTATTTTGTGCAGTACCAAAGATCACTACATAGGAAATGTCATTTACATCATGATGGGTGCTATCATTTGTGACGTTTTTATTTTGCAGCCGGCAAAATGTAGCCTACTTTTCGTGACACAGTTGCTGTATCAGAACGAAAATGTATATGAACTCTTCGAAAGCGACACACTGGGTAGGTGGACTTGACGATTAGCAGCAACTAAAACGGTGCAATATTCGGCATTGGAAAATATTGTAAATTTTTGTAGATTTCTTGTACCGTCCATGCGCTTTCAAGAGAGTTTAGTACTCTACCAGCACAATGTTATTGATGAATTATGTTCTTGTTGAAATTTGTCCACGGTTAAAAATGTATAATTTATATTTCAAGGCGACTTCAAGATGGTTATCTTTATTGACCAAATTAATTAATTCAACTATCTGCCTTAAATTGAGATGTTTACCTTACACAAGTAAAATAGCCCACAGTAGAATACGGTACAGGTACAACAGTAGTTGTATAAATCAAATAACGGACAAGTAATATTTTATTAAAATGAAGGTTTTTATGATGATGAATAGTAAACATATTTGCTGGAATATCAGCAATCTGTAGACAAAGATTGAGGATTCCTGGAATTCAGTACATAAAAGGTAATAAAAATGACGATTATAGGATTTACGAGCATGCATGACTACACAGTAAGCTGCCATCTGTTGACTTGAAATTTACAATAATAGTAGAAACACATCTAGAACACTCATTTATAGTAGATAGACAAGCATGCTTATTCGATAACTTCAATTAAGTAGATTATTACACTTCTGAATCGTGTTGCAAGTGAATGTTGCCTAGCTTATCAGACTAGCAGTATTTATTTGTCAGCTTATTGAAATGGTAAGTCATGCTTAATTTTAAACGTGTGGAATAACAATTGATGTTAAAAGAGTAAAGTTAACAAGAATGGTACCGTTTCAACTCTGTAGCCACAAAGTTGTAGCTGGCTTAATCTGAAAAAGATGTCTGTTTATCAATACCATTTTTCTGGAATTCTTGTCATTTTTGTTTCCCTACACATATTATTTTCTCTGACTTATTGCTTAGGATTTAGGAAACCCGGTTTGATGCCAAGTTTTATTTTCATCAGGGGTCAAGAAGCGTTTCAGAAGGCGCCGGGCAAGATTTCTCGATCGACTAGAAGCCAGGCTACTGGATTTGGCCAACCGTCCTTTCATTCAGTCTTGCAGCGACGATAACTACGAATAAACATTTCAGTTTAAAACAAAACGGTCCCATGCTTGATACTTATGAAAACTAATAGAGTCAGTGTACCTGGGCCGGCCTTTTTGAAAGATAATGATGTAGTTTTAAGGGGAACCAAGGGCAACTTTTTTTCTGCTATTTGGCAGCTGATATTTTTTGCCAACATTTGTTTACGGATGACTTCCTTTTGTTCAGTACGTTTGTTCACTGGACATTTACTTATCGAAGTACATTTTTACGACGTGTGCTTGTTTCGTACGATAGTAAATGCAAACCTCATTGAACGTTTCTTTGTCCATCACAGGTTCGTTAGACATTTGTTCATTTGTGACTAAACTGCATACATTTATTCGGGTCACGTGAAATTCTACCAGATTCAACAAACTTAACCTATAATAACAAAAGTAAATTTTGCATGAATTAAAAAAAAATACAATTGAATGTCTACGCTGATAAGTTTCCCATACCAGCAAATTTCGGACAAACATATAATTGACAAAGAGTTGTTAGATGGATGTTTCATACGCACAAATGTTTTCAAAACTATTTTATGATAAACGTTGTAGACGAGCTGATACCGGCAGATTAACCCACGGGGGCTTCTATTTATAGTTTTTATCCGTGTGTTGCAAATTGAGCACTACAAGCCCCTGGGATTCAAACGTAACCATTTAAACAGGTGACCATTACCCCAAAATTACACTGCAGACAACTTATGATGGGTCTTATTTCTTTAAAATTAAAACCAACCCTCTGAGTCTTACGGCAATTAGCGGGTGAAACAGAAGTACTACGAGCTTTGTGATGGTCCCTGGGCAAAGCGAGCAGCCCAGTGGTCAGCATCTTCGTCTCCAAACCAGGTGAATGCAGTAGAATTCAACTGGTCTAAGTATTGAATTTGGAATTCAATAGTGACTCTCGAGATTAAAAATTGTAACCCTCACTTTGCATATATATTCAAAATCGTGCTCAAATAAGGTAAATCCTCCAAGCAGAAATGATGCTTCCCGTTTTCAATGGTGCACTCTAAAATCAAACATACAGTCAATGCATTAGTCAAATGGCTTATTTCTCCCATGATCGCTTAAATAAGCCATTTGACAGTTGAATTTGAATTTCACAGTAGTTCTATTGACAATGTTTTCAATGCATTAGTAAACTGTTAAAAGACTCGAGTCAGTGAAACTTTTCAACAACAGACTAGCCACATCGTTTGCTTTGTCGGCGGCGTCTCGCTTCATTCAAGATTTCTTGTTGCAGTTCTAATACACTTCTGACGTATGTACATTCCACGCCATAAACAGTGAAGAAGAAAATCGGAATGTAGCAAGTTTTTTCCCTAATGTTTCAGTTCAAGAACAAATGAAATTGACCTTTGAAATATGGCTATTCGTCTATTGATGTCATCACAGACATGAAATGATAATCAGGTTATTTTGGCTGGGACCAGTGATTTTTTATCGGATGCAAATCGTCGCCCAATTTTTTTTTTCATTTTTCACCGTCATCAGTGTTGTGTACAATTCGATGATGCGACCGACGCTTTAACCATTAATAGGACTTCCTTTCTCTATATTCGATTATCGAGCACGGAAATCGTTTTGGTTTGACGGACTGTATCACAACAGTCTGTCACGAATGAAAAAAATCGCAGGAAAATGAATAAGTTTGCTTCATTTACATACGTTTGAACTAATGTTGCAAAACTGGGTTACACAGAAAGTCTACATGGAGGCAAGCCCTTTTAAGCCATATTGATACTATGAAATACTTCAGTTTAATCAGTTCGCTCAGTCAGCCAGCCAACCTTCTGATGTACGATTTACTGTCAAAAGTGTGTATTGGAAGTTGTACTGTCAATTAATGTGCGTTTTTTATTCCATTTAGCAATATAACACTTAATATCAATTAAGCTCTCGTTTCGCCCTTGTAATATTAACACTATTTTAAACTATTAAAAGTTACCAATGTTTAAGCAAAAATTGAGAAATGAAAAAAAAAATCAGTTGTATCTGTATCTACATCATTAAGGACGTATGATGTGCGTGTGTGTTTGTTTGTGTGTTTGTACCTCTACTCCTCTGGAACCAACGGATCTACATGGACCAAATGAAAGATAATTAAATTGCGCTCAGTATAGGCCTATTTTCATCGCTGTAACTCTAATAAGCAAAAAACCCTTAAAAAATGACGTCAAAGTTTTTTTTTAAAACCCTCGTGATGTTTGTTCATGACGTCATAGTTTGTTTATGCAAACCTCCTCGAGCGAAGAGAGATGATCTGGAAAAGGATGCACGCAAAAAATAATCTAAACGGACGACGTATTTTACAACACACCACATATACATCTTAAAATTGGTTTTGTATCTACTGCCTTGATGCTTGGACACCTGGTTTTAAAAGGTCTCTGAAGCACGGTGGTGCGTAGATTGAGCAAGCAGAGCGAGCGATTTCCACGTAAAGTAAAAATTTTCAATGTGCGTCTCGCTTTGCTCTCTCCCAATCTTTCATCTCTCACCTTCATAGGGGATTACTTCTGGAGGAGAAGATGTACAAATGTGCAAACACACAAATCGTATGCTTGGAATGATATAGATGAAATGCAGGCGCACTTATGAATGTGATGGACGAACTGTAAGCAATAATTACACTTAGTTTGCATCGAAATAATCAGCACATGATTTTGCGATGCTCTTGGAATCAAAGAAATTAGTGGAAGCATGGATCGAAGCCTACGTTGCTCTCGGATGGTCAGACTATTGGAGGAATGATTTATGGTTATCATTTGTTTATGCAGTGACGCCGTACGAAAAACGCGTACTGCACTCTGACCATTTGCTTGATCGTTTTAGACGTGGAATGTCTGTCAGCAGCACGAGTTGCAGCATGAAAGCTCCTCGAGTGTAGTTATACCACACGCAATGGCTATTTGGTGTGACGTCCATATCATGTGACTGGGACATGACTGGGCCAGTCCAATCAAACGGCCGAACAGTCGTTGTTCTCCTTCGTCATTGGCTAACTCATGGTGACATCACAGCAAACAGCCATTGCTCATGGTTTAGTTTTACTAAAAGCAACAAGTTATTGACTTGTTCCTTGTTTATTGTTCATGTCAGTCTCTTGTTGATGGTCGTTTCTGGAAAAACGAAAAAGAAAAGTTTTGGTCTACAACAATGGATTTTGGTCAACAATGTGTAACATGTATGATGTGCGATTTCTGCGGAGTTTTGTTCTTCGCAACTTATCTGGATGCTGTAGAAGTGAATTTGGACGATAAGAATAGACCTTAACAACGCATGGATTAATTTGATTTTTTACGACACGTTTCTTATATTTGTAGCTGCTTTCTTGGAGAAGACGAACAACCAACCTGCCATAAATTGAATATTATTTAATGAGAGCTAGCCGAGAGTCTCGCTCGTTCAGCGTCGTCTCACTATGCTCGATGAGTTTTCTTGTTGCAACTCGTATGCTGCTGACAGATAGAGATAGATATTCCAGCCAAAATGATCCTAATGAAATACACTTTTTTCCTAATTCTCCAGTTCACGCCAGAAACGATCAAGCCAGTGTAGTCAGTCTGGTGTCAGTCTTGTCAGGAGGATTCCAATGTGACGCTTCCAATGGTGTATTGTTTGTCAAGATCGGTTAAAATTTGAAGAAATGACAGCAAAAATAGTAAAAAACCTTCAGTTTTCGTAATCGTTTTTGAACATAATTCGAAAACGGTTTGGCCTATCGACACTAGGTAAATGGCATTGCACAGCTGTGTAAATAGCACTTCCAATGGTGTATTGTTTGTCAAAATCCTTCAAAATGAAAAAAAAAGTAGTGGCAAAACAAGTTACCGTTTATAGGTCGTTTTATGCTTTTCCTGGACCGACACTCCACACCAAATATTTTGAAGCAAATTATCAAACAAAAATCGGAACGTAACACACATTTTTCGTATATTGTCATCCCAAGGTTGTAATGCGTGCATAATGTGGTCGTCTTCATCGACGCAGTTCATATTTTTTTTCTAGCACGACGCTACGACGGGTGTTTGTTTATATCTTCTGACTGCAGTTTCGTGTCTCTTAATTTAGTCTAGTTGTGTCAGTTTCGTTTATTATCATGGTTATTTAATTTTCCCAAAATGCAAACTTAGCCCCGACGTGGTTAAGCAAAAATGAAAACTAAAATTTCGATGTATTTGACTTCAAACATTTCCGTTCCCACAGCTTAATAATATACGTGCTTAGTGAGAGCTAATGCTCACCTACGTATTGTAGGCCAACAACTTTTTTCAATGGCTGGGACTGCGGCTTAATCTTTGCGCTTTGTAGCTCGCTAAAATACTATTTGTTGAAAACAGATCTGGCTTCTAAATCTTCTAGGGGAGAAAAAGAGCAGCTACTGAAAATAATTATTAGAAAACAAAAACGAACTCGTTTGATACTTAAGGTACGGTTTAACTTATCGGAAGTCAAACCAGCAAAGGAAAACTGTTTAATTCACGTGGAGCCTTACTGCTGTAGTCGATTTTTACCATTTTTACTTTTGTATACGATATAGCAACTATATTAATTGGTGTATTCTACTTGGCTAAATGACATCGCTGGGAAATGTTTAAAAACTAAGCGCCTTGGTGTGCTTAGCCTAGCTCTACAGGAATTTCAGGGCTCGTGCGAGTTCTTGAAAACCTGGAAAGTAACAATGAAATTCCATGCCTGAAAACTGTTTGAAACTGATATATGTGCAATCAGTAGGGTGATGAACGGAAGTAAACGGCAAAACACTGAAAATTGTAGCCAAAAAACTGTTCGGCATGAAAGGATTTGAAATGGTTATGTAGCCGCATTAAGGTTCTCGTGGACTAAACAGTACAGCAACACTGTTGTATCTAACAGGAAAGTCAATTTGTGTTCCTTTGCTGT
>JAHWFP010010438.1:31973-46056 GCA_023313725.1 Lithobius niger | reverse complement strand
CCCCCCCCCCCCCCCTCCCCTCTTGTATTTTGGGTCAGACGGTAATAAATATTAAAAACACGTAGGTTTTAAGTTTTAATTCATTGTGAAGCTAAAAAAAAAAGTTGAGGAAGGAAGTGTGTTCTACTGTGAATGTTGTAACAATTTATTTGTTATACAGTACAAATTTCAGATCTTTTCATTTTTGGTGGTTGTGAAAACAACCGTTTGTTTAGCTCTGAAAAGAGCTGTTTGTTCACAGCCAAGCTAGGGGGTTGCAGAAAGTGGGAAAAAATCTAGTTCGGAAAAGAAGCATGCCATCTTTAACAAGATCATCCTGGCTGCCGGTGTGTAGCAAAATGAGTCTTCGGCCCTTTCCGATCGGAATAAGGCGACCAACCAAGCCGTCATTTGCGCTGTCAGCTATGAGGCCGGTGCGCCTTTTCTTTAGCTGCCATTGGCGTTCGCGCCCGTGATGCTGCTCACCCAAAGTTTCAACCAAACTCCAAAACCAAAACCAATCCAAACCAAGATTTCTTTAAATCCAATCTTCGTTTTGAACTTGGCCAAAACATTATCAAGATTTGGATAATTACCTTCTCGGTGGATTTCAGTTATTGCTGCTCGAGCGGCTGACAGTTGAAAGTCGTCCAAGCTTGTTACCGTTGGCGCCTTTGGCCGTTATTTCGCTGCCGTTATGAACCGCGGAACTGTAGCCTCTGCTGCGGCTGGAGTAGCACTTGTTTCGGCGAGTAGTTGCGCGCCTTCGTTAACTATTTGTTTAACACAACTGAAAGAAACCTTTGTTGCATCCGGCGTTCTTGCTCTGTGTTGGTTCCTTGCTTCGCAGATAACAATAGACATCCCAAATAATTTCCCTAGTTGGCTGTGAATCATTTTACCTCTTTTCCCGATTGAAGACGCGTTAATAGACGCCATTTTGTGACTGCTGTACTGGCGGTATGGTATTTTTTACCCATGATGCTAGTCGTGGTGTTGTACTGGAGTGGACAATCGATATTTTTTTTAAGCCACGCCCAGTTTACAAATCGCGTACGGATTATAAGCGTGTAACTGATAAACGTCTAACTGGACAATAACATAGCTGCCGTTTGCGATGTTGTATGTATAGCTGCAGCGAGCATGGCAGCGCCAGCGAGGTAGGGACATTAGACTGTTTTCCATTACATGAATTTCATGTTAGACGATTTCCCATTACGCGAATTTCGTGTTTTTCCGTTATACTGTATACGTTCTTCCAATTACTCGATTTTCCAGTTAGACGACTCGCCCCTCTGTGACAGACCTCACAGCCCTCACAGACTGACTACAGGGGGTCCATTTCCCGGTCACCGTCCAAACCAGCACTTCAATCCCTCCCACCGCTCATCCCTCACAACCAGATGATTGAAATCGAGAGAAAACCCACAAACTATGAATGGCGAACGTAACACCTATTGTTCTTGTCTAACACCTCAGCACCGCGCACAATTGACATTCAGACGACAGCCAGACATCTGGTGAGCCAATCCATTTATTTTTGGTGTCCCACTGCTTGTGAGACACAGCCGAAGGGCCAATGCCTCAAGTCAGGTCAGCCATGAGCTAGCATTTAATTTTAAGGTCTAAGTGTATTGTGTGAACGAACCACTGTCCACCAGGATATATTGTGGGAGTGTTTTGGGGCGTGTGTGTTTGTCCCACCTGGTGTTACGTTTCTATATCTTGAGAACCCGGAAGTGGACCGCAAGGACATAATATTGGACGATCCGCAAACGTGCCTTTGTAGACGAAACTCATTGTTCGGGCTTTTGTGTCCTCTTGAGGTCAAACTCGAGCGCGGTTATACAACCAGAGAACGGTCGACACATCATTACCACAACGTAACAAACTAAATTGTACGTTTGTTATTCCAAGTCGGAATGAATTACGAGGAAGAGATGTTGTAATGTTCTTTGCAAGTTGTAATGATTCTTAAGTATATTGACACATGCAGTCCAGACAATGCTGTCAATTACGGCAACTTTGTGTTGACAATTGTGTTTAATCGTCATAGTACATCTCGTTGCATGCACTACATCCTTAGCCAAGCGTGCAGAGCATTTCTCGTAATACAGTGCGTCACACTGCCTACACTGAAACGTTACATTAAAAGAGCAGTTTCGATAATGAATGCTTTTAATTTTAACTAGCTGAAGCCCGTCCTTGGGTGGTGTTTGATGCACTGTTGACAACATTGGGACAGTTTGCTCTCTTATGTGTTTGTTGCGCAAGGCGTGTTATCCCATCTGTGTATTTTGGCACACAATGACTAACAAACGCTGATCCGGACTCCAGACACTTACATATGAATATTTCCACTGGAAATCAGGAAATACGGCCTTTGTTCAACAAAGTCCAAACCTTTAGCCCGCCGGCTTTGTCATTTTTTGGGGGGGGGAGTGACAGAAAGTAAACAGCGTTTTCAATATTTAATGGAGGTTCACTAACCCCTTTACCAAGCAGCTAATGCATCATGCAGTGTCACCCGGCGTCACCATGACCCGTCCCCAGACTCCATGGTTTTGTAGAAGAGGAATGGTTAGAGATTTAAAATTTGTTGCTGGAAATTTGTTGAATCCACCATTGAAACCATCATTTTCCTTCGTTGTTTTTTTGCTGGTAGCGTGCAATTCAATTTTATTGGCAACAATCATTCCGTTTACAATCGTTCAATCCCCTCATTATTAAAAGAGATTAAATAAATAGAGATGCAAACCTATTCACATTGCCTTTTGGACTTATATGTCTGACTGCCTGAACGGGGAAACGAACCTACAAAAAAATCGAGTTCAGGCAGTGTCAGGCAGTCTTGACGTATAAGTCCAAAAGGCGTAACGTATACTGGTTAGCATCTGTATTTATTTAACTCTTGTTTAGCCTTTGCCTTTCCGTCTTTAACTAATAAGAAGAGATTGTTGGAGTAGTAGTTGTGTCTTGCCACTGATCCTGACCCGAGTAGCAGTCTTCCATCAGTTAAAAATCACATTTTCAATATACCCCCATGTTAGAAGGGATTATTGCTTGATCCGAAATTCTTCCCTAATTCTGCTTCGTCGAAATAATCGTGGCAGTCAAAGTAACGGTTTTATATGGATAAAAGATTCTTGACGTTCTTACACTACAGCCAAATATCAACTATGCTATACGCATGTGCGAATAAATAAATAAATAAATAAATAAATAAATAGCGAATAAATCCACGATTGACAAAATGAGGATGCATAACTAGGGCCGACGTCATTTTCGCTGTCGACAGAGCAGGCTCCTCTTTCTTTGCTGTTTGGCTGTTTGGCAAAAAGGGTTGGCCTTTGAAAGTAGTGACAACATTCAACCAGGGAAAAGCTTACCAGAGTAGCTGAGTCAAATCCCCCAGTACTGTAAAATTGAAAAATTTGCCTTGTCATTTCTAAACAATAACAGACAGCTGCTTGGGGTTTGGGCCATTGGAAAGCTGGTGAAAAAAAACCTTCAAATGGTGCATTCAAACGTCTAAATCGGTCGACGAGAAGTGAAAATATCTTCAATTTGGTTCATTAACGATCTATCTGGATTTTATCTAACGTTCCCGATTTCTACCGATATTGCAAATGTCGGTATGGGACTATTTGAGGCATTCTGTATCGGTAATCGGGATCAGCCCAGCCTTACAAAATATGCTTGTAGTTGCTTACAGTTAACAGACACATGTCTGCTATAGTTTGGCCGGAATGATGATTTTATTCAGGGCCATGGCCCGAAGTTACGTCGCCTCCTCATCAACAATCAATCTTTTAACAATCGGATTCCTTTGACAATTAGAAACGGCTTGCTGTCTCGTTGTTGTTTGGATTTTGGCTCTTGGCTATGGGCCCATTTTGTCACCCTGATGGTTCCTCAACCCCCTGTCCGATTCCGGATTTTCTTTTGATAACCTTGTCCAGCTCTCGTGCTGCTGCATGCAAAGTTTGGTTTGGATAATCCTTGTAGTTTTCGCGTGATGCGCGGTCTAAGATGACGTTGGAGTGTGATCATAGCGGAGCTTCGCTCCAAATAAAGAACATTAAAGAATCCGGCGTCGTTTCGAACCTATTCAGTCCCGTTAATGAAAACTGAAAAGGTACGTCAAAACAACAAGCTAAGCTTGGGGTAAACGCACGAAAGGTAATAAGGAACGGCATTATGTAACTCTAGGGAAGAGAGGAAATGGGGGAGGGTCATGGATTTTTTTAGACCCTCTCGAGGGGCGGCGATTTTTTTAGACCAAACTGGAGAAAACGTTATTTTTGGACTTCAAAAATGACACTTTCAGCAGTCAAAATATCTATAAACACTAACTTTTCACAAGTAAAGTGAAACTTCAACATATAACCGCTTTTTTACGGCACACTTGAGGTTTTTGTTTGTAATTGTTATTATAGGTTAGGATAGGTGAGTTGCCTCGTTAGAATTTCACCAGGCAGGATAAGACTTTCGTAGCCTTTTTTGTGGCTTTTTTACTTTTTTTTTGGTCGTTTTTGTTTGCTTCGTATTGTTGTTGTTATTATAGGTTAGGTTAGTAGAGGTGAGTTGCCTTAGCTCGAATTTCAACAGGCAGGGTACGCAGTTTTCAGGGCAGTTAACTACTTTCGTAGCGTTTTTTGCAGCTTTTTTCCTTTTTTGTGTGTTTTTGTTGTTATTAAAGGTTAGGGTAGATTAGTTTAATGCCTTAGTTCGAATTTCACCAGGCAAGGTACCGAGTTTCGCTGGCAGAAAATGACTTTCGCACCATTTTTGTGGCTTTTCCTTTTTTTTTTTGCCGCTTTTGTTGTTTTTTTCGTGTTGTTGTTGTTGGTAATGTAGATTTCGTGAAGGTAAGTGAGTTGCCTCAGTTCGAATTACACCAGGCAAGGTACAGTTCGATTACATAAAAATAACTTTCGTACGTTTTTTTGCGGTTTTTTCCTTGCGGCCTCTTTTGTGCTCCCCCCACCCCCACCTCGTGCTGTTGGCAATACAGATTAGGTTAGCTGCCGTAGCTCAAATTTCACCTGGCAGAGTACTGAATTTCGCTGGTAGGAAACGACTTTCATAGCCTTATTTTGCGGCTTATTCCTTTTCCCTGTGGGCTTTTGTTTCCTAAATTCGCCTAAGGTGTATTCACACTTTCATACACGTTTAACGAAATGTCAATTTCTCGTGTTTTAAACCTCTAACATTACTCCAATTTCAAACCACCCACAATCGTCATATACGGCACTAATTCAGTTCCCAAATGACCAATCTTATTTTTTTTTTTAGTTATCAAAGTGTAATGAGAGGATTAGCGGCACAGGAAAATAGCACGAACGGAGCGGAATGTTGCCCGCAAACCTAGTGAAACACATTGCGTGCATCGAATGAGAGCAAAAAAACAAAAGCTACAATCAGCGTAGGCTCTTGACAACAAACTTGATTAGAGAAGCGCCGTTGAAAAAAAGAGATTACACTACTCATCATCGCAATTGTGGGAAAAATATGGGGGCCAAAGAACTAATGTGGTGTTCCAACAATCCCACCAATGGAGAGAGATCTTTCGCGATATCACGCTATCAAACAAGGATCATTGGCTTACGGAGGTCCGTATTCGAAGAAGCCACTCAAGTGTCAAGGGACCTTACCCTCGTGAGACCCGAACTGACCATCCAGGCGGTCTTTTGAGGTCAGTCGCAGGATTCAACCGACGTTCACTTGGTTTGGAGACGAGGACACCGGCCACTGGGCTGTGATGGCTCGCTGTGCTTTTAAAGAATCCCTCACAAAGCTCGCGATGGGCCTGGGTATTCCATGCACGGAAGAAAAAGCCGTGGGGGAACAAAACTGAGAAAAGCATCCGTAGGAAAAAAAAAGTTGCAGAAAAATAACTGTAAAAAAAAAAGCCGCGGGAAAGAAAGCCGAATCGTTTTGTCAATGTCTTGCCTTTTTTCATGTTGTTGTTTTTGTCACAGGTTATTTTCCGTGGCTTTTTTTCTTTTTTGGTTGGTTTTTCTAGGCCTTTTTTCCCCTTGCAGCTTTCTCCGCCCCTCTAGATTCGGATGGGCCCCCCCCCGGGGCCCAGGTTTGAGGGGGTAAAGTTAGTCACATTGCTTTCCTATAAGGTTTCAGATGCCACAATGTTGCTGTAGTGTTTAGTCCACGTGAAACCTTATTGCTATATTCAAATGTTCTTTACCGTTTTTACTTTTTACCACGGCAGGTAAGCTAATGATCGGTGTCTGCGTGTGTCTTATAACTGCTGCTTGGCTAGTAACACCACTGAAAAAATGGTAAAAAAAAAATCGTCTTGCACCATTAATAGGTGCTGAACGGGAATAGGGAACGATTTGACGTAAGGATACTGAGAAATCTGCATAAATAATTAGGCGATTGTGTGTGGGAGGTATGTTCGGCTGTGTGCATCCGATTTTCGTTAATGCCAAGTTTAAGTGGCGATAAATTTTACCAATTCAAAATATACGGTACACAATAATCTGAACATAACCAACGAAACCAACGTGTCACACCTAGCAACTTGAATGTAAAGAAAGACCTTTATCCAGTGTGGAAAATTCGCACTTTGAACATGGCTAAGCCTGGCACCAAAACATAAGATATTGTACTACACAATAAAATCTTTCGACCTATTTTTGGGCATACAAGGTGTACGTACGTCCTGTGTTTGAGTATGCTAGCCAGGTTTGGTCACCATACCTGTTAAAGGACATTAATCAGATTAAATCGGTCCAGCAGAGATAGCCTACACCAAGACTGTGTATTCCTAAAGTAGGATTCATTGGAATTGCGTAGATCCAAGGTGGATCTTGTTCTGACGTACCAATTCTACGTAATATATTGCCTCTCGATTTTTCTTTTTTCGATTTGAGAATTCGGCCAACTACTAGAGGCCATTCTTTTAAATTGATGATTCCCGGGAATGAGAAAAACTGTAGGAAATTTTGCTTCAGAAATACGTTTGTTCCTGCATGGAAGAGGAACAGCCCTATTGTTCCGCCTTATCAGAACATACTTTTAGAAAACTATTAAATAAACATTGTTTCAAAGCTTTCCTTCGACGGCCAAAATGTTACGAATTTCCTTTCATTGGGGATGGTTGTCAGTGGTCGCCGAACCCTTTCTTTGTCTTTTTGCCTTTTATTTTGACAATCAAGCCTTTTATATATGAAATGTCACCAACTAGATAAAAACCTATCTGAACTGAAAAATCGCGAATATTTTTTTTTTTTTTAAAACCTTCTGCCATCGTCATTTTTTTAGTACGACTTCTGAGCACCATTTAATTATTTTTTAGCGGCCTTAGTTTAAACGTGTGGGTTAGGTTAGGTTGCGAGACAGTTTTGCAACATTCATTAAACTTATATAGGTGTTGCAAAATCTAAATTTCCACGTAGGATGGACGAAAATAGGTACAGGAATTCTTCCATTCAATATCCAACAACTAAACGACCTAACACCAACAAAAGACTTCTAAAGCCACGCACGTCTTAATCAGTCTATCTTAAGTAATGGTTTTAATGATTTAATGCCACTGAGAAACAAACTAGACACAATCAGCCAATGCGAGCCTTTAATCTTTTAAGATAGATTCGTTTTTTAAGTTCATAATCCGGCAGCCAGACGGCTCCAGAGAGAGGAAAGTCTGGCAAAACATAATAACCAACCACTCAACCAACGAACGCATCACAAATGTAAAACGTATGCAAAGCAACAAAAAAAAGCGGTACTAACCCCCACCACTTCCCCCACCCCAAATCCCCCTCCTCTCCATTCCCACCAATCCCAGTTGGGGTAACAAACCCCGCGTTTACGATTGTGTCTGCATATTTGCCGAGAACGTGATGCCATGTCCGGTTCGCCAGAGGGGGTTGAACCTAGTAACCAAGAGTTCTAGCAACCTCATCACCTACAATTCTCTTCTACCCCCCGAAAACATCAAATAATAAATTACGATTCACATGATAAAAATGTACAATTTAATTGGATACGGCGGGTTGAGTAACCCTCATTTGCAAAAAAGACAGACAAGGGGGAGGGGGAGAGTTGTCATAAAGATATCATAGGATTACGAACCCCCTATGGTGGGGGGTAGAAAACAGAAACCCCCACTTGAAAACTAAGTAGCTAGGGGTCAAGGATGGGGTTGGAAGGGTGCTAAGAATAACAACGATTTTAAAATAATGAGATTCACTGTCTTGCAAATAGTAAATGGAAAAAATAAAATGTCAGTTTAACTTTTGTAAGTGGCAAATAAGGTTTTTTTCACACACATTTGCTACAATAAAATGCATAATTTTTATACAATCAATATAAATAATTTTGAGATTTACCTATTTAGTACCGTTTCTTGTTACTAGATGCCCTTGTTATCAAAAAATGTTCAGAGGGGGGAGGGGGTATAATAATGGTTAAACACAAATTTTCGTCCAAAAAAATCCATTAAAAAAAGTTAATTCTTTGTTGTTTTTTCTGTACTTCGTTGCATGTGTTAATCCTAAATCTGACTAGGATAATTGTGAAATAAGGAATTTCATCAACATCAGTGAAGAACACAGAACTAAAACTTGTTAACTTTGACTTGGGTTTTCTTACATTCATGTTTTCGTAGTCTTAGGATATCTATTATTTGATTTAGAAACGTGCTACAACATTCAGTGATGGCTCTTTTTCTTTTCTGGTATTAACAAAATTATTATAAAATATTATATAAAATATTATGATAAACCCTTTATTAAATCTAGCTTAAAAATGACCCCTAACGAAAACTAAATCTTATATAATAGCATTTCTTGATTTTATTGCATGACTTCGTCTATAAGCTAACACACTAGGCCTAAAAAGTGTCATCTAATTGATAGCAAACTATAGATTTCCTGAGTGAGCACTACGATACGCGAATTTTTTTTTTTTACTAATTAATTAATTACGGTGTTTGTAATTGAAGTTAAGGCATCAAGGTCACATTTCTGGTGAAGTCAAACAGGCCCAGTACTGTGGTAAAATTGTCGTTCATCTACATCAAGTTTGAAATTTTTACTAGTAAAAATTAATCCCCTCACTTCAACCTGCAGTATAGTTTAAATAACTCTTGCATTTTTCAACTATTGTAATTTAACTTTTTTTGTGTCGAATGTTTTTTTTTTAGAGGAAAAAATAAAAAAATATACGCATAAAAGTTAACTCAGCTAACGCACATTTCATAAAAAGAATAAACATTGTTTAAAAAAAGGGAAAATATCAACTCATAACATCATTAAAAACTTACGATGTGCGTGTGTGTTTGTACGTCTACTCCTCTGGATCTAAGGCTCCTACAATGATTGAGAGTAGCACCAAATCATGGTCCGTCGATCCTATTACCTTCCTTACATCGATCCGTCGATCCTTACTGACGGATCGACGTACCATCTATCATGACCAAATCAAAAATAAATAAATTACACTTCCGTTAGGCCTATTTTCGTTGCTGTAATTTGATTTTTTGACCCTAAGAAATAGATACGATGGACAGGGCATCCACCCACCCAAATACCCAAGCGACAGATGTTAAGTGGAAGAGGTGCAACCATCATGACAGTTGTTTTTGCCGCATGAGGGAGGAAACCGGAGTACCCGGAGGAAACCCTCGTGCAACACGCGGGAAACAACCGGAGAAAAACCCGTACATATACACTTCCCTTCACCAGGATCGTACCCGGGTCTGTAAGATAGCCTGACATGTACAATTGGAACCAGGATGCCTATCGAATCTTATGGCCCAGTGCTCGCAGCTATACCCGTACACCCAGCTTTAAATAAACTTTAATCAGGCAAAGTTTATTTTGCTTGAACAAACTTTGACCTTCCAAAATAAACTTTGCCTGATAGAACTATGACGTCGTGAGGTAGTTTTTCGCGTATTTGAATACAATCTCTATCGATTTTATAATCTTGGGATCAAAATGGCATGAAGCATGGATCGATGCCAATAGCGCGAGCGAAGCGAATAACGTACGATGTGCTTGCGTGTGTGTGTTTGTACCTCTGCTCCTCCTGAAGTAAGGCACTTACTAAGTTGATTGCACCACCAATGAAAGATGATTAAATTACGCTTCCGATAGGCCTATTTTCATTTATGTAACTAGATTTTTTGACCTTCAAATACGCAAAAAAAACTACACACGACGTCAAAATACGATCAGGCAAACCAATCAGAAAGAAATTAACTAAATTATATGAAGCGTGGATCAGCACCAGAATTTAGCAAATATGTCCGCTTTCAAACTTACTTCACTTAGAAAACACTGATATTTTAATTCAAAACAATTCTATTAGCTGCACCACAAATTCCAACAACCGGGATATTTTTTTTTAAATTCGGTTTTGGTTACATTAGAAAATGAAAATGAGATGAAAAATATATTTCATCCCTGCTTAGCTGTTAATTTGGAGCAGACAGTTCATGCAAACAGATTACGCTTTTTCCCTCGGTCTGACTACGGTGTTAATTTTGACGGATATACGGCGCCACCGTAAGTCAACTCGCAACATTTAAGTTCTCAGGTTTTTCAAGAAGGGGGTCGGTCTATTTAAGGCTGCGCCTGCGTTAATCTGGTTTCCAGCCTTTCAAGTGTGTCCGAGCGCGCATGACTAGCTTACTTAACCTACAAAAACACGAGCTTAGATGTCATTGCATTCATACGTCACTCTTGTCGGTCCCGTGAGATGAGCACTGGCCTACCTACCTTGAGAAAGCTATTTTACAGATTTTGAAAGAGAATGTATACGACGAATAAGATTGACGGAATGAGGCGTCTAAAGGATAAGGCAACGGTAAAGTCATTGGAATAAAAATGGCGCTTGCATTCCTTACGGGATTTAATGTCAAACTGGGGGCCTGTCCGACTCAGGGTTGGCAAGTTTTTGGCATGCGACAGGTTTTATCCGGGTTTTACCACGGTTTTAAGTTTTAACCGTCATGTCAAAAAAAACCTTTTAGACACATAGTTTTTTTTTTTTTACATTTAGTGTACCATACCTGTGAACCCTGGACCTAAATCCTGGATAATTGGGGAAAGGAGAGGACCTCATTACAAATTTGGCATTCGATCAGGGACTAGAACCCTGAACGTGAACCCTGGACCTGAACCTTCAATGGGTAATTGGGGAAAAGAGAGAAACTCCCTACAAATTTGGCACCCGATCAGGTACTCAAACCCTGGACCTGGACTCGAACTCTGTACCTAAACCCTCGAAAATTGGGGAAGCGGTAGGAACTCACTACAAATTTGGCGACCGAAAAAGAACTCAAACCCTGGATCTCGACTCGAACTCTGTACCTGAAACCTGGCGAATTGGGAAAACAAGAGCAACTCACTACAAAGTTGGCGACCAAACAGGGACCAAACCCCGGAACTGGACTCGAATTCTGTTTCTGAACCCTGGAGAATTGGACAAAAAGGAGGAACTCACTACAAATTTGGCGCCCGGACAGGGACTCGAACCCTGGATCTGAACCCTGGATAATTAGGGAAAAAGGGAGGAACTCACTACAATGCCAAAAACTGCTAAAATACTTCATTTTAGCTAGCCTCCCCCCCCCCCAAAAAAAAAAATGTACATAAACAGATAAAAACGAAAATTATACGATAAACATCTGTTTACTGTAAACATAATTGACTGATTTTGTATCACTAATAATTTGGTCTAGTCCATTATTCCTTTGAAATTGTTTCACAGTGTTTACGAAGCCATTATTATAGTTAAAATTAAAAGCTTTCGAAGTATTTATTTTACGTTAAGTTCATTTATGGCTGTAATCCCTAACACTTCTTTTGTACCATATTGGTTACCGTATTGGAAATATACAAAACTAGAATTAATTAGAAATAAATGTTAAATAATTAAAACTAATCTACTGATGGCGGCGTTGTATATGTAAAGAACGTGCCTATAGAAAATTGTTTTTTTTTTTTAAAGAATTGAAATAGGAATTAATAAATATTAATTAAACATGTACGAGACTTTTTCCTATTATTAATGTTTTTTTTATAATGTGCCTTTATTGATGTATGTCGTAGATAAATAATTTTCAAATGTAAATTTACTGTATATATTTTGTGTTATTTATTGTGTTTTGTTTTTTGATGCTCACACAAGTTCAATGCAACTTCGAACATGTTCAGGCAATAAAAATATTATTATTATCTACATCAGTAAAATCGTATGATATGCGTGGGCGTGTGTACCTCTTCTCCTCTGGAACCAAGGCACCTACAAAGATGAGAGCAGGACCACATGAACGATAATTAAATTGCGCTACGATTAGGCCTATTTTCATCACTTTATCTTGATTTTATAACCTTAAAAAAAAATAGCAAAAAATAACGTCATAGTTTTTTTTTTTTACCTTCATCATGTTTGTTCATGACGTCATAGTTTGTTTTGCAAACCTCCCCGAGCGAAGCGA
This sequence comes from Lithobius niger, assembly GCA_023313725.1. Classification (NCBI taxonomy): domain Eukaryota; kingdom Metazoa; phylum Arthropoda; class Chilopoda; order Lithobiomorpha; family Lithobiidae; genus Lithobius; species Lithobius niger. The sequence goes on along the minus strand of JAHWFP010010438.1, from coordinate 33,599 downwards.
GACAACGCCTACGGAGCGAGCGATGCGGCTAGTTATTAAGTATTGAAAGTAACGTTTTGGGGGTAAAATGGAACCCAAAGAGTGAGAAAACCCATAGTACAGGACTTTTATGGTTTGACCCGGAACATTTTCCAAATAAGCTGAATTTTGGTGTGGTGGTAGGGGGTGATGTCCTTAACAACATATTAAAAGTCCCTATCGATAGCACGCTTGCTTCCGGTCGCCATCTAGAAAATGACCGCCAAAAGTAGCTTTTTTCCCATTTTCCAAGATGGTGTTTCATACTGTATTGTAAATGTGAGCAAAACCATTACTTTTACACAAAAAGTGAATAGGACTTACATTGTAGGAAATTCAACGATGAACATTTTTCATATACATTTTTTTCAAATCCGAGCATCCATTCAGAAGTTTAAGGAAAAAAGCTGCTTTTGGCAGCCATTTTCCAAGATGGCGACCGGAAGCAAGCATGCTATCGATGGGGACTTTTAATATGTTCTTAAGGACATCACCCCCTACCACCATACCAAAACTCAGCTTATTTGGAGAATGTTCACAGTAGAGACAGTTTTGGAGGTAAAAGTCCTGCCACTACCATGTGACATGATCTTAATTCATCCGGTTAATTTTTGAATGCACCCTCTTGAATGTCTTTTTTCCCTGTAGGCCTACGACATGCTTTCTCTACAATGATTTAGCGAAACTCTGTCCACTGTCGTTTATCTTTTGTGCAACAAGGACACGAGAAAAGGGTGAAAAGACCACAAGCTTGTTTTCTCGTAAACCCTATCTATCACCAGGGGTTTCTCGTCTGTCTGGAGAGCCATGTGACTTTCCTTAGTGGTTCGCGCCAGTCGGAAAACTCGTTTTGTGACCTCGTTCGTACAGAAACAGGATGTGTTGGACTAACTTGAGGAGGTGATCCACATTCTGAATCCGCCCTCGTATTCGCTTCATTGCAGTTAGCAAGACACACAACTCCACCTGCCATATTATTAAATCGTAATAAAAGCCTAGGACTTATGCTATTTAATGCCTTCACCACGTCATTAATTTACAAACGCTTCACATTGCCTGCAGTGGGTGTTGTGGGAAGCCCAGGATTTGGGCGGATTTGTTTTTTCGCTCACCGCTAGAGCGTGGCATATGGCGAAAAACACCCACACGGAAATAAATGGTGGGTAGGTCTGTTTCTCCTCTACCGCTCCCCTCCCCACCCCCTCTCCCTGCGATTGCGGTTTTTTCCACACAATTTTTAAACATTTAAAAAAATAAACTAGGGTCCGTCGTCGGCAGGAGCGTTTTAGGAAAATCGCATAATTGGAAGAATGTATACAGTAAAACGAAAAGTCGTCTAACACGAAATTCGTATAATGGAAAATCGTCTTTTACAGGAAATTCGAATAGTGAAAAATCGTCCAACATCCCTGCCTTGCTCGCGCTACCGCGCTCGCTGTGGCTGTATATATAACATCAGAAGCCGCAGCTATTTTAATGTCCAGTTAGACGTTTATCCATTATACGCTTAACCAATATCCGATTTTCCAGATTCTTTATTTAGGCAGATATTACACAATTACCCCATTAGAGAATTTTCCAGTTAGACTTTCGTCCGACGCCCCCCCC
>JAHWFP010010438.1:2768-31573 GCA_023313725.1 Lithobius niger | reverse complement strand
GACAGTGACATCACAAAATTGGTTAGAAGAGGCGGGGAGGGGGGGGGGGGAGAGGTTAGGGTAGGGAAAAAAAAAAGGAGGGTCGGTCGCCAAACTTTATTTGAAGCCTTAGAACAAAAAAAGTCTTAAAAACAGACCGTCATATACAAAACAAAAAATCGAAGTGTGATCATGCGGAAAAGTCTTAACCTGTGATTAGGAGGGAAACTGAGGTAGCATTAAAAGTGCACACCATTTATCCGACTGACATGCTATTCTCGCATCACCTCACCGCAAGCGTATTATCCTCATTGGAACTTTACGTCTAATTCGCAAACACCGGGATTACTGAGTTTGTATCGGGTGTGTGAAGATCAGACGTGTGTGGTGAGGAGGGGGGGGGGGGGGGGCACCCTAAACAAACACATCTGTGCCCCCGCACCCCTACCCCTCCCAACCACAACCTCCATCTTAACCCAAAATTTGAGCTTATATAGGTGGGTGACAATTTCAATGCAGCAGGAGTATACTAAACTATTAAGCCGCTAAGATGGAAAAATACGCATGCGCATAAGAATTAATGTCCGGTTGTTATTTTATCGTCACATTTATAATTTTTTAGGCAAGTATGTTACAATTTCGATTCGGTAATTCATTGGCATAAATCCGATTCATTCTTGCAGCAATTTGTTTCAGAAACTCCGATCGAAAATAAATTATTTATTTGCGATACATCGTTCCAGATTGGTAGCTTGTACATAGTTGTTTGCAGTGTTTATCACCCTTGTCACCAAAGCTACCCTCATTTCGGTGAGCTTGGTTTGTACATGGATTACCGCTTGAGGGGTTGTTTGGGTGCTATTTGCTCAGGCAACCGGCCAGATCAAGAGATATTACGAAATCTCACACGTTCTACACGGTTAGTACAGGGTGATCCTTCAGATAAGGTCAGTTTTCGAAGGCACCATTCTCTTCTCTATTGGTCTGGAATTTTCCAACAAAACCCATAATACTCCCTCTAGAAGAGCAGTACTAACTTTATAAACTAGTTACTCTGGCACTAAAAACCTCCTGGGGTAAACCCATTTTACCTCACGTTCACGATTTTACTTTTTACATGCCTTTCCATTCATTTTTCTCTGCTTCCCTTTCCAAAGTGAATGTGATGCCACGGGGACTTCGCAGCCCTTGGCAGGTCTAACCTTTGGTGGTAAGATACGTACCATTTCCTTCTTTCCCCTTCCCTTCATTGAAGAAGTGATACACACTGCACCTTTTAATTCTTATTTTAACGTGTTTTTTTTTTTATGATTAAGGTTTGACCTCAACCTCCCACGTTAAAGCCGAAATTTCGATGCTTAATTTGTCTGTCTTTCAATAATTTCCTTTCACATTTAGTATATAAGCTTTGTTGGACTTGGTGTGTGTCCGAACTTTTATTAATTTCCAATTTGTGACTTCGGAGATCTGGACTTGAGCTGGCATCGTGATTTTCATTCGTGCCTTATGTGGGCACGACACTCTACAGATCAAATGATTGGCCTATAAAGCTGGTTCATAGCACATTTTACAGGTATTGCTCCGTAGATGTACCCTTTCCACAAGGCCTTTTCTAATTGGGCAAGTGGTTCAGGAGTTAGGGAGCTCTTAACGACCAGATTGATTATTTTACATTGTTTTAAACAATTTGTGCTTTCTGACGTGCTCATGTCGGACACACGTGGGAGTGGGGGGGGGGGGGGGGATGTTTATTCCACGAGAGTTACTCATTACGTGCTACATACATAGGGGAAGGTCTCAGAATAACTTCCTCGATTCCTCGAGAAAGGACTTCGAGAAACATTTGAATTTAAAACCTGGAAACCGTATAGCCAAGTTTATAATTTACGAACTTCACTCTTACAATCGATGAGAATCGGAGAAGGAGTTTAACAGTTATCGTGTTAAAGGGATATACCTCCCAGCGCCATTTTTCTCGAACCCCCACATCAAGTACGGCCCCAAAGGGCTACTTACTTACCGTTAGTCTTTCCCTTGCTAAAAGTCCTTTTTAAAATGTGGCGTCTAGGAGATTTTCTGTTGAATATTTTAACTATATTTAAGAACGAACCGTCACTAAATGATGCATTGCGTGCGTACAATAATCATGACGTTTCATCGCTGTGTGTACATGTACTAATTTTCTAATAATTACCATGAGATCTAAAATCTAATAGACTAATGCGATAAAAATTAAAATTAATTATTCCAATAGATCGCCGAAGCAAAACTATAAGACACTAGCCTAGAAAATTATAAATTGTGATTTTAAAATACGAGAATCATTTCGGTTTGTGACGACACAATCGTTGACTTGATTTTGTCTCGTGTACTATTCACAAAGCCAACCGAGACAGCAGCTATGCGAGGAACGCAGCTAACACCCCAGCCGACCTTGACACTGTAATTGCTCGGATGACGATCTGCGCGTAGCTGTAATTTGGCACGCGGTATTTTATAAGGCAGGCCGGGTGTCCCTTTAACTGACAAACAGACACACCAGCACAGGACGAAAATCTCCCTTGCTTTGAGACGAAAATCTTCATACCGCTCGTCACTAATAAATGTCGGTATACACTTTGAAAAAACATGGAAATGCCTCATACAGCCGACACAAAGGAAAATCTCATCCTCCACGTCAGATCAAACTCAGATCTTAACGTCCGAAAACGCAACCAACTTCCACGAAATCCGAAAAAGATAAGGTTCACTAAATTTCTCGCAACGTTCAACCATTCCTCACGTCACAGAAGCACAAAAGGCAGACGGACACAGACAACCTCACATCACTAAATCACAATACCGAAAACATTCCAATGCCAAATGTAGTTTCAATTGCTGCGATACTGCCGTAGTAGCCACGCACGGTTGGCCATACGTTATTCCGTCGTGTGTGGGGATGCCATTTTTTTTTAAACCCATTCCGTTTCGACCATTTTTCCATCGTGCAACCGCTCGTTGGCCGTTTAGTAAACCATAACTCTTTAACTTGTCGAGTCATTCATTCCACACAAAAGATTGGTTTTGATAAATACAAAAATAAATAGGTAAATAGAATCAAAACGGAATAGAAAGCTCGGTCAGTGAATTTACTGCTCTCTCTTCAATTCAATGAAATACGGGACAGACTAAAAAAAAAGATGAAATCGTGCCTGAAAGTGATTTTACGGCGAATTTAACTTCATGTTAAAAAAGAAAAAAGAAGCCGCTTTATGCTAAGCCAAGGTCACCTAGAGTCTACGGGCTTGACCTAAACTGAAAAAAAAAGTCGTCACTTCAGGGACGTGCCATTGGGGGAAGGGGGCCAAAAAGTTACTAACAGGGACGCCAAATTCACTTAACAGAATCCCCAAAATACAACCAGGGGTCCCGAATTCACATTTAAAAGTTAAATTTTTCCATTGATTACCACTATTATTATTAGTACGCCAAGTGGTCAAATAAGGTCCTAACCTGCAAAAAAAAAAAAAATTTTCTCGGCAGCGGGAAGGGGGGGGGGGGCGCAAATTACGCTTGTCCCCACCCTTCCCCAGATTCGATTACCTCGACCCAGCCTCCTACTCCTCTACCAACTTCAACGGAAAACCTAATTTTGTTTTACATTACGCAAATTAGAGTTCTTTCGTTCGGTTTATTATTGTGCTCACCGCAACGATAAATTCAAAACTAATTTTCGCCTAACAGTATTTCACCTATCAAGCTACTAAACTAGTTACTTGAACTTATTTGAGCGAGTGTCTGCGAGTGGGTGACGGAGTCATTATACAACAAACAGTCAAAAATTCAGTTTGTGCTCACTCCCCACAAGAGCTTTTGCCTGCGTGGGGCGTGCGCGTAAGGACACCAGCGAAACTTGAGTATGTGAATGAATTACGCAGAAGCAGTATTTGCTGAAATTAAATAATCTGTAACTAAAATAAAAGTAATTTCTTGAGTTCAAGGAAAGAGGAAAAACATACTGGCCTAATTCAAAGTGGGAAGAGGACTCGCCAATATCTGATGCTACAGGAGTAGGTGTTAGGGGGGGGGGGGGGAAGGGAAGGCATCCTGGTAATTCCTACGAATAGTTCCTTGTGCTACAACAAATGCTGAATAAGTCATGGCTTACGTGAGCTCTAGATGTGTTTTTAAACCAATGTAAACCTAAATCCCTCGTCTAAATCCTTACAAAGAATTAGAAAAATGACTCAATATACAAAGTAATACGCTATTGTTGACGTGGCTTAAAAAAAGAAGTTATATCATATCAAAAACCAAAACTGGTAAAAGGGACTGCCTGATAATACTTTGGACGTTAAATGAAAACGTGAACATTGCCACCGAAAGTAGCAATGCTCTAGTTTTCATTTAACCTTCGAACTATTAGTCGGTGCGATGAACTTGGCGAATGTTTTGGTGTGTTGATTAAAGACGAGAATGGCAAAGGCTCACAAGAAATAACTAAATACAGCTGCAAACCTATTTACGTTGCCTTTTGGACTTATATGTCAGACTGCCTGAGCGGGGAATCGAACCCAGGACCTTTGAAATCAAAGGCCAAGGCCCTACCGCTGAGCCGTGTCAGTCTGGCTCAGCGGTAGGACCTTGGCCTTTGTCCTGGGTTCGATTCCCCTCTCAGGCAGTCTGACAGTCCAAAAGGCAACGTAAATAGGTTCGCATCTGTATTTAGTTGGTGTGTTGATATCACTCTTTTGAAAGGCCGAACCATTCGGAACTTAGCGGTCCCTTTAACCAGTTCTGTTTTTGATATGATGCAAAGTAACACCCTGAGTGTTGAATTGATGGACCCTCCCTCAAAGAGCTCTAATTGGTGAATTCTGTCTAGGTTATCGCCTTGATATCGACAGAAATTTAAGTTAAGCTTGCTTGCAATGGAGCATCGAAATGGGACTCACATATTCTAGTTACAAACAGATCTAAAGGTTACGCAATTAAAAGTTACGCAGCACAAGTTAGCACAAAAGCTAAAAAAAAGTATCATTTTTGAAACCTTATTTTATAATCAAAGCACGTTTTTTTTACGTTTTGTAACTTAAAGTACTCGGCTTCGCCAGGGTTTTGCATTCCGGTGTTCAGTCAGACTTTTATTACGACGGATAATTGTTCATCCTTGTGATTCCCTGTTGGGAAGGGTAGGTGGATTAAATACTGCCCCTCACCCTTTCCCATTCCCAATCCCACCTATCCGTCCGGCTTCGTTCCCTCCTTTCTCTTGACCCATCCGTGCGCCTGATCGCTCGTGACATCTAGGGACCGAGGAGGGAGTGGAAGAAAAAGTTGGGGGAAAGAGAGACAAGGAAAAACAAAAGCTAAGGCAACGAAAACAGCGGGGGTACCGGGTGACGAAGTTATGAATAAGTGACCGAGATTGGCTTCGGGTAAATCATTTCACGAATTCAAGACAAGAAAAAACAAAAGCTAAGGCAACGAAAACAGCGGGGGGGGGGGGTGTTTAAGGGATCGAATGACAGAATCTTGATGGAGATGTGATCATCACTACAAAACGGACAAGACTTTCCTTCAACATCCACTTGAGACAAATTAGGTTTGTCCGTAATACAAATCTCAGAGTGGGACAAGGGCATCCATTTTTTTCTCTCCTCCCAAACATGAGTGGGAGTAAAGGCCATTGTTAATCCCGTCCGACCAAGCCTAGATCAGAGCTACGGCCGGCCTCATTACCTTCGATCTAATAGACACGAATGTGACCTTTTTTCACTTTCAAAACAAATTCCAGCACATTTCCATCACAATGAGTGAAAGTGTGCTACGCCACATGGATTTCAGATGGATCCATTATTTAGCGTTCTCTACTACCATTAAAACGGGAGAATCTTCTCTACAACGGAGAAAGTTAATAACAACCGAAGCGATATTTTGACCAGATGACGTGCTAAACAGGAATAAAACACGATTTTCTGAGTTGACGCAAATGGTGGGGCTTGAGCTGATATGCCATTATAGTATTGACACAATCAAGAGCTACGCAGGGATCGTAACGGGTTTAAGGGAACGAAAAAAGTAGAAAGTGAAGAATTTTTAACATAAAAAATAAAGAAAAGTACGATTTTTTTTTAGAAAGTAGCGAAATTCCTTAACAAAATGATTTAGTTTGTAACAAAACTAGTTTGCTTTGCTTTTGCTTTTTTTTTTTTAGGGAACACGAACCCAAAGTGAGTTATGTGCCCCACGACGATGAGAGGGAATATTTAGCTGGGGAAATCCAAGCAGAACACTCAGGATCTTCGACATGGCACAATCGACATGAGCACGAGACATCTCGGGGCCTTTCTCGTCCCGAAAACGCCAGGGGCTGGCTAAACAGTAGTAGTAAACAATATATAATAGTTGACCGTGAATACGTTTCTTGTACATCGACGAAATTACGGGCTTTCTGGTAAACCGATTGCCGTAGCAGCTCGTAACGTATATTTTCTCACTTACTACCTTCTATTCAGTTAATACTAAACTCGCTAGTTAACAGAGAGTGTGGCCTTCGAGTTGTTTATACCTAGTAACCATGGCAACGACGTGGACAAAGATCCTCTCCTCGTGGATCACGGCACGAAGTAGATGCACGTGGCATGACGACGTCGATTTATGACAACAAGAAAATCATTCCTACTGCAGTGCAAAATGGCGGACTATTACCTGAAAGCCAGCATTCGATGGTTTGTTTTCGAATCGACAAACCCGAAATGGGCGCCATCTTGGATTTTGAACTCTCGCTGCCAGATGCTGTATACTACAGTCGTTTTATCATCGCTAAAAGCTGTTCTTTGTGCGCGACAATAGGTAAGTTTTAGAAACAGCGACGTACAACCAAAAGGGGTAGTATCATAATAAAACCCCATAAGGGTAAAGGGACCCATCAAGTTTTTGCCATAGAAAGTAGTGATATCACAAGCCAAAATGGCTCCCACCAAGTTTTCTGTCCCAATCCTGATCACTCATCTTAACTGACACCTCGGTGATTGTCAGTTAAGCTTAAGTGATCACGGTTCGGACCACAAACTCGGTGGCAGCCATTTTGGATCTGATATCACTACAATCTATGGCGAAAACTTGACGGGTCCCATTACCTTTATGTTGTTTTTGTATGATTTACAATACATTTAACTCTTTATGTATTGCCACATTCCTTCAATAGAAACTGGAAGTAGTCGTAAAGGCAGCAAACAGTTTTCGGTGAGCGAGAAGGATGCATAAATTCGCCCTTAGGGAGCTTTGAGCGGACGAAACCGGTTTCAGAATTAGCTAAGTAGCCACGTAGGTTGATGTACAGACAGACAGACACATACAATGGAGGACGAACAGGAAATGCCTCGGTCTAAACTACAAAACAGAGGAAGGGTCTATTTCAAGCGTGAATCCGTTGCCATCGGAAATCATTAAGTATATAGCAAAGAATATTCATACTACCTGAATCAGATGACCCATAACCCACACGTCTGATTCCCCAGACAGATAAAAAAAAAAAAAACGGATTCAACTAACCGAGGCTGACTAACTACCAGACAAAGCTGGTAGGGAAAACAGAAGGTCATGAGTAGAGCTGGACTGAACAACAACAAAAAATCACGACATGTGGCTAAATATGCAAATACGTATGGCATTACGGGTAAACAGCTTATATAGGCCATAAAGAGGAAAAAAAACTGCAAATACTTAAAACAGTTATATGCAGACTGTTTGCTTCATTAGCTATACTTAAGTTGGAATCCTGGACTCAATGCTACCATCTTCGAATAGCCTTTGTTTATTGGTTTGCTTCGTAAATTTATCTATCGATAATGGATCGGATAAAAAGGAGGGGAAGGGGAAAAAAAACATCTCACTTTCTCTTTAGAGATTCGTGTGCCTGGTCGCTGATAGCGAACCTTTCCATTGAGTAATTCGTGTGCTAGGTGGCTCGTAACGAAGCAAACATTCTGCATTAAAGACTGGCCTTGTGAGAACGGTACTGTACATTTACTTACTTCACAGGCTGCTGATAGTAATTTTTTTTTTAATGCTGCTTTCTTGGGGCGCAGTAAATCAAACAAGTAAAGCCATAAGAAACCTAACACGTTTTTGTGTGCGACCTGATCTTGCCGATTGAGTGGAGAGTATACGATAGCAAGTTCTGCAGAATTTGGGGGTTTACCGTTTCAGTGTTGGTATGAATCAAATTGGTTTCGTTTTACGAAGCAATAAACAGACGGCTTCTTTTTCAAACGCAATAACATTTCGCTTGGTCTGGCTTTAAGACTTTGCCTTAACTGCTTCATTGTTGACCAACAGAAAAAGGTAAAACTTTAAACAAGGTTTTCTTTACTTCCCCCCCCCCCCCCCTTCCTCTTCCCAGTAGCTCTCAATAATGGGGCGAGGGTTGCGCTGTAATTGATTAGGGAGCATTTATGCACAGACTCGCTTTTGCATTCTCGCAGCTAGAAGCTAGAAACCTTCTGAAAGACCAACATGGCGGGTGTTTGAGCTCCGCCGGCTCGCAACAATAACAGTCAAGAATGTGAGTTCAGAAGAGACTGAGGAAATTGTTTCGTCATGTTAAGAGGAACTCTTTATCTTATTGTCACGGATTATAAAACTGCAAGCATTTACTCAAACTATGTCGGATTCAGGTAGCGTTGTTACCATGGCAATGACACCTTTGCCACCGCGATTAAATTTCAGTTGCGTAAAAGCGCCCTTAGTCGTGGTGGCTGAGCAGTGGTAGCTGCCTAAATGACTGAGTTCAGATGCAAGCTCCGTAGCAGATGTGGTGTTCTTCTGCTTCTGCCACCTAAGTGCGTTAATTCTTACGACTGACTTCGCTTTTACCATGCACACCTGCTTTTGAAACGTTTCATTGTGTTAAAAAGCTGTCAGCTTTAAGCCTGTCCATTTAAATTATACCTCGGGAGGAGCAACTTAAGGAGGATGCGCTGATTGAGTGAGCGAAGCGAACGAAAATCAACGCTTGTTAGTAAGTGCGCTCAAAAATGGGATTGAACAAAATGAAGCGTGCGAAGCATAGATACAGAATAGACCAAACCGTGTCACTTTGGCTGATGTAACTGCTAATTGGGCAATGGCAAACGTGAAAATTATGAATGAGAAAATATATAGATTTAAAATTCCTCCAGAAAAAAAGTAAAGGTAACAATAAGACCGTGTGACCGTTTGTACATTCACTGTCCTAGGCTATCAAAGTTATGATTTCCACTCACTGATGAAAACTGGAGAAAAGTTGTTCCACTGCAGCCCCCAAAAATGAGTTGCAGAAAATGCTGAAAAGTTGCTCCAAGGGCCCTAAAAAATGCTCTAAATGTGTTCAATTTCAGAACTCCTGGGGACTCACTTGGGGAGATTACAGTGCTCCCCCAGACGCCCCTAGCTAGTTATTCAAAGTCATTTTTTTAGTAGCACAGGGCCCCTTCATGCTTTGTGCCTCCGCGCCCCCCCCCCACACACACACAAAATCCTTCCTACGCCACTGAATTCCGTCGAGTATTTGCCCTCGCTCCATTCCCTCACTCGGCCAATCCATTCCTTGATCGATTTCGCCAACTTTCACCATCACTCCAAAGTCCAAAGCGTTCATTGTTCAGAATGAGTTGTCAGTTTTAAATCTGTCAGAGTGACTTTTTATCACACCTGCAGACTATTAATATTGACGTCAGGTATAAGTAAAGGCCATTCTATCAATCCCGTTATGAAGTTGGTCCATGGTCATTTGATCCTTGTTCTGTTGACCGTGTCCTCGCTCGAGCACAGTAAGTGGCCAAAAAACTTGCACCAGGAAACCAGACTTGGCCCGAGCTCGAAGGCAAAATACTATTTACGGAATGAAAACTGATGTCTGAGCGTGGGGAGTGAGATAGGAACATGGTAACTGTTTAACACTGACACTGGAATGCTGTTTGTCCGGCATAATTGCGGCAAATTTGTCACTTTTTTTCATACCGGCTGGTTTGCCGTTATTAGTTTATGGCGGCGTGACGACGACGTTGCCATGTTTGTTTAGATATTGCTCCCCATCTTTGGAAATAGTCGTCATTTCATTATGGGTGTTTTTGTGTGCCAAGCCGATCGTGTTTGTTTTTTCTTCTGGGATTGCAGCTATCTTTAAGTAAATTACAGATATGTCTAATTCATTTTTTGTAGATGTCAATGAACATTTCGCAGCTATCTTTAAATGATTTTAACAGATGCCTTTAAATAGGTTAAGAGATGTCTGCAATTGAATTCAAGACGTCGCACTTCATTTGAAGATATCTATAAATGGCGCGTATTTATTGGTATCTGTGATTGAAGGTTAAAGATGTCTGTAGTTGAATCACTGATATCTACAATTCATTTCTCGATATCTTTAATTCAACTACAGATATCTCTAATGTTGCATCTTGTAGCAAGATTTAACTTCACACCATACGAGGTATATTTTAGTAAAGACTAGTGTTTTGTGTAAATAATATATTTTGTATTTTGTTAAGAGATGTATGCAATTGAATTAAAGACATCTGCAAATGAATTAAAGACTAATTCAGTTGAAGATATCTCTAATTCATTTTGAAGCTATCTATAATGACATGTATTTACCGATATCAGCAAGTGAATTAAAGATATCTACAATGACACGTATTTATTGATGACTGCAAGTGAATTGAAGATATCTCTAATTAAAGATGTCTATAATGACATGTATTTACAGATATATCCAACTGAATTTAAGATATTACCTAAAATGATCTAAAATGTTGTAAATTAAAAATACGGTACTAACTGCCTATCAGATGGGGTATCAACATCGGTAATATGGTGCATAAATGCTTGGTAATCCTCACGCAATTTGTAGCAATTCTTGGTAATCACTGGGTAATCATGGTAGTCTGATGGTATTCCGTGGTAATTTTCAGTAACGCACAGGTAATCCTCTATGCAGGAAACTCCGAAAGTAAGTAGTAGTCCAGAGGTAATCTTAAGTTATCCATGTCGTCCACAGTGTTCAGTAATCTAGTAATTCAAAGTTATCCATGTAGTAATCCAGTAGTCCAAAGTGTTCCAAGCAGTAATACAGTAATCGCAAGTTATCCACATAGTAATCCAGTAAACCAAAGTACTCCTTGTCGTAAACCAGTAATAAATAGTCCTTGCAGTAATCTGGTAAACTGACTTATTTTTTGTATTAATCCACCAATCTGAAATGTACCACAGTCTTAGTTTAGCACTCGGTAAGCCAAATTAATATCAACAGTTAATCCGTGGGTAGTGAATGGTAACCTTTGGTAATCCATGTTTACAAGTATTCTTGTGAACACTGTATTGACTAGTTTAATACCCCTCGGTGCAGACATTCTTTGAGCCAATGAAAACAAACGATTGTTGCGTTGAAACGAAAATTGTGAATTGAGACAGCGATTCATGCAACTTGCTGCATTTAAAAAAAAAAAAAACAATGCCGTGTCGCCCATCCACATTGTCGCAATACGACAATGAACAGGTAAATAAAAATTAATCCGCAGCGCCACGTTGAATTTCGGATTAGTTTATAGCTTCTAGTTAGCGAGATTCCATGTTAGCACTTATAACTGAAAGATTTGATTCTGCGTTTCAATTCTCGGCGTGACCGTGCAAATCCCGGTCATCTGTCGCTCTACAACGCAAACAAAATGGATACGTAGGCCACACCACTCATTTCCTTATAGTGGGAATCGCAAATGTCAAGCTACCATTCACAAACGATCTTTAACCTTAACTTTAATTATTTCGCTCCACACCACACAAAGAAAAAAATGAACTCCTCGACATTAACTAATGGTCCTAAAGGTCCTTCAAAAAAAAGTATATTATAGTCAACAACAACAACGTTACTCACAATCGCCTACACCAAGATTGTATGTCAAAGGCAACATAATTTAATGGTAGGATGGGGGTGGGGGATTGGGCTTGGTAGGATGGCCCAAGGCCCATAGCGTAACAAATGCAATTAGACATGGAGACATGGATTAGTTGCACGAGAGCGTCTTCCTGCATGTTTTGCTTACGTCATGAAATCAAAGGAAATCAAATCGTTCAAGCGCTTCAGTTAGAGGTTAGATTTTTGTCGAAATGATACCAACATGAAATTAGATGCGGTTGTGATGACTTGGTACTTAGACGGTTGGGAAAGTTAAAGACCCGTGACTGAAAGCAAACACTAAATTCCTCTTTAAATGCCATTTCAATGGTTGAAACTTGTAAACATCAATTCATCGCCCCGTTTTACGTGCCTGAACGTAAAAAAAAGCACAGACCATTTTACACAATTTAAACAAGGTTTTCCCATCCGTTATTTTTACGTGTTACTTTTGGCGCCATGGTTACGGATGCGAGCGGAACAAACCTTAAGCATCTTTATTAAATCTTTATTATAATATCGGAGGCGGCTAAAAGGAAACGGAAAGCCTAAAGGAAAACCACTTTTCCCCACCTCGCGCCTGTATTGAAAATGCACTCTCCCACTCTACCTGCAGCCAAAAAGGAGCCAGGCATGAGTGGTCGATCAATCTGACAAGTCGTCCGGAAGAGTGCCAGGAAAATGTCCCAGGAAATGTGTCCCGGGAAATGTGACCGGCCCCGTGCATAGCACGGGCTTCCTCTAGTGTTATATATTACTAGGGCCTTCACCATTACATGCTGACATACAGGAACGGAGCGTGAGATTAGATCAGGCGAGGGGATGGGCAGGTGGGGGGGGGACCAACTGCACCTACATTGTTGATCCTCCCTCCTCGCTCTCCACTCCCCCACACCGTCCCTCCTTTTCCCACCCGCCCTTACTTTTTTTCAAGGGCGCGCGGCCCCCCCTCCTTTCCCTCCCTCTCTTTTCATTTTGTACTGAATCGCCAACAATTTTTATCCCGGATCGCTTCAATTTTAATTGTCAACTACGAAACAATTTGTCGTTGATCGCTATGGTTGTATGTTCTATCACTACTAGAGGAATGCCATGCTACTCACAGCAGGTGTTGGATGCGCCGTTTGCAACACTGGTACAGTTTAGTCGCTCATGTTTATGTCCATGTTGAATTACATTTCTTCAATCAAATTTTTGGGCATGCTGGCTAAACGAACGCCAATTTTCGTTAGCTTCACTCACTCAATCAGCGCATCCCGTGACACAAATCTTCCCCATCCCCCATGCTAAATAGGCATATAATTTACTTGGCCGAGCGAGAGACGCTGCAATACATTAGTTTATGTTCTGTGTTTATACTATATTGGCTTCTACCCAGTGCTCCGCACGACAGTGTTGCGCGGCTCCACTTATGTGATTTCTGCCAAGTGTTGTAACATGTTGGTTTGCAATTTTATCTCTTGTATAGTTCTGAGGAAGAATGACACATGATATTTTGGAAAAAGAAGCACGCGACCACACCAAAAAAAATACTGTGGTCTGGAAAATTCCTCCGCCAAGCCGATTTTGTAAAATTAGTGCCTACAAACCGTCAGATTCTTACAAATTTCCGTAATTTTTTTCTTGTACTCCTTAAAGTAGTTAAATAAACTATTATTACACTTAAATACTGTGATTTAAACCCACTGCGAGTTCATGTATTTACCAGGGTGACTAATAATAATATTAATAAAACTTCATCGAATACGAGCAATGTCGAGCATGCAGATAGGTATGGTAAGGATGTGGTCTGTTTTTAATCTGCGCAATTCAATAGTCTTCGTTTTAAGAACTAAAAGGACATAAATCCTTCCGATATATCGTGCGACCCGATGAGATTGCAGTTGGCAACATTTACACAGGCTAGAGTTAATGTCGCTAAATCACCTCGCACGCAAGAAAAAACAAGAAAATGAATGTGTTGGCAACATTTACATACGTTTGAACTAATGTCGCAAAACTGAGTCATGCAGGAAAGCCAACAAGGATTTATGTTCCTTTAAGCCGATCACCGTAACCTTTGTCATTAAGTCCGGTTAGACACCTGGTAAACGTTAGCTACGCCGACTCAATGTGGTCAATGTCCTTCACGAGGTGAGGCGACCAGACTGGGCTCGCATATTCAAGAAGCGGTCTAATGTAGACGCAGAAGGCCCAAAATAACGTTTTACGATCATTGGACATAAAATTAACTTGAATTAAGTCAACATGTGATGTCATAAAACAAATTTTAAAAAAGGCTTTACAAAGCTCAAAAAAAGCTTTTTCGGAAGCACACACCTCCAGTGTAGGCTTGCAGACAGACGTTATCAACGATGCCGAAAATTCTTTTTTTGTACAAATGTATTCATCCCTATAACGCCGAAATTCTCCCCTCTCTCACGCCTACATTTGCATACAACAGCCAATCAACGAGCCAGAAACCAAATCTAATCCTCTCTGTTCCCCACGATTCATTCCTATATTAGCACACAATACAGCCATCTAAATTTCACATCTAAAGACAGCCAGCACGGCCCTTAACACAGAGCAATGCTCTTCTTCTTCCCAATTATACGAAGCAATAGCAGAAACAGTGCATTCACATCATCTGAGAAGATTCAACTTCCCCTCCCCCTCCCCCCCACCCCTACCACTAGAGGCATCAAAATATTCTTTAGAAATCTTTAACATTCCGACCGCATAGAAACAAGTCAGCAGACCGACATCAGTGCTTCTGGCGTTTAATAAAAAAAAAATATTAACATCTACACATTTTCCCACATAATTGTTTTTTATCCCAGCAATTACTATCGGGGTCTTTCCCACTCCCAAGGCTTTTTAGCAGATGGATAGATTACTACACAAATAGGACTGCCTGAAAACAAAATAATAAAAATAAAAAATAAAAAACAGATATAATAAAACTTTTTTTTTTACAGGCATATTTCTTTTCACCCAAGTATTGAACTACTGTGATACGCGTGTGTAGCTTGACCTACGATTGTACGGTTGCGTAACCGAGACTAATGCTGAATTTAAAACAGAGATTTAAATATGAATTAAAATTTCATTACAAAATCACCGAAGCGGTAATTTCAGCAATTAATTTATGTTGCTCAATTTGCGAAACTTAAAACTCAGATTAACAGACTCCAGAAGACACAAAACAAGCTTGTAAAAATGTTATTTTTGTGAAAATAAAACAATATCAACACATCCACCATAAGACTGTTTGAGGAAAGTAAAATTTTTTTGAATGTTACCAGATTACGGAACTACACAATTATTATTAATAATTATTTAAACTACGAGTAATTGAAAACTTTAGGATTCTACTGCAAGATATGAAGTTTCAATGATTAAAAATAAAAGAGCCTCATTCGTAAAGAATACTACGTTCCCACAATTTATAATTAATTTTCCACCAGAATTAAGAAACTTAACAAGCTTTAGTTTATTTTTACGAAGACACGGGTAACTGATAATTAGTTTGTAAATTATACGTAACATTTTACATAACTGATCAACAGCTGTTTTCCTGTGTTGTTTAAGTTTGATTGTTTGTCTTTTTTGTTTCATTTTTGTAGATTTGCTGAACTGACGCATTGTCGATGCGTGCTATGAGTATGTACATTCACACAGTATGTATCGACACTGCGATATTTTATTCATTAGTTGTTATTTGTTATTCGGTTTAGGATGAAGACTTAACGTTGCCATGGCAACTAGATTTTAGGCCTGAATGATCTGCCACTTTAATTCCTAAGTAGCTGCTGAGGGAGGATTTGGTTCGAGAGTAATTCATCCAAGTAACATAGTGTCGAGACTATTTTCAATGACGCTAATGTGTGTCGTTAAAGAAATCCTTTTATTTTTACGGTTGCGTGTCTTCCTGTAGTGTTTAAATGCAGCTATCAAATATTATTATTTCATTGAGTTGCGTCGAGAAAGCCTAGTCTATTATCTGTAAGGAAGCAACCATGTTTTAATTTGCCGTCTTTATCAAATAATTTCTGGTTGCTGAATCTAATGGTGAAAACGAAAATGTCAACACTGATTAAAACTAGTTTTTACTATCCTAAAATACTTACCTTCATTATTTGCTAAATTGCTTCGATTAAGCAACGCGATTTAGCACATACTAAAGGTTAGTATTTTGCAGATAGTAAGAAACGAAAATTTTAATACCGATTAAAATTAATTTTTAATGTCCTAAAATACTTACCTTCAGTACATGCTAAATCACTTCGATTTAGCAAATAGTGAGGGTTAGTATTTTACAGATAGTAAGAACCAGTTTGTCTCTGTCTGGTACCGTTCTAAATTTCGGACAAAGTCGTTGCAATTATGTCCTTTCAGCTATTTCGGCTGCATAGAAGACTGACAAGCACTTACGAAGTTGCGTCACCTACGTAAACCTCAACAAAACAATCCCCAAACCCTTCAAGTAGGTTGTAATTCTTTCAGTAAAATCATAGCAACGGAATGTTGTAACGGAAACACACTCGAGTAATAATACTTAAACAAGGTTAGCAGAAAATCAACAAAAACACCCAGAAGCAAAAACGGAAGTGTGCCCCAAGTTTTTCCGTCCTCAATATGTCCAAACGTCCTGTGTTATTGCTCTGACACAACGTGGGGCACATAATCTGTTTGGAAACACTGCGTGCATCAACGATTCACATTTTGCGAAACCTTAAATTTAAAAAAATTTATAGTTCACTGGAGGTTTCACCAGGCTTTTAAATTTGTGAAGTAGGAGGGTGGGGCGGAATGGGGGTGTGTGGAGGGCTTCCGCCAAAAAAGTATTATTATTATTTTAGTTATTCTCAGGTGTACTTAACGTAATCACAGTGTCCCTTCTATCTCGAGATAACCTTAACAGCCAGTGGCTTGCACAGATTTACGAGAAGGCAAGGGCAACTTTTTGTGAACGAACACAGTAATTTTTCTCTTAGTTTTTTTGCCCTTATTTTGACAGTTTTAGGCCTTTTTAGACAGCCGCACCAGAAAGTATCTGCACAGAAGGCCATTTTTAAGGGTATTTTCCGAAAAGGGTAGGGGCAATGCTCCCCCCCCGCCCCGTGCACGTCACTGTTAGCAGCTAAAGATGACATAAACCAAATGTTTATTTTTTTGAGGTTCGTGTGCCTACGACTTCTTCCCTAAACCGCAATTTTACGAGATTATTGCATTGTCGACCATATTAGCGATGGTGGATAGCCAGCATCTCACCATACGTTACCGAAACTAGAGTCTGACACTCAGCGTGTAGTGGTCGCTTATTGGTATTTGACTTCAAATCACTATTGCCAGCAAGCAATACAACATTATTAGCCGGCGCAATTTTTTTTCACACAACGATGCTGGAAAATGCATCGACGTGCCAATTTTTAAACGTCACGGGATGCGTCACGGGATGCGCTGATTGAGTGAGCGAAGCGAACGAAAATCAGCGTTTGTTAGCCAGTGCGCGCAAAAATTGGATTGAACAAACTTAGTTCGATGAAAGCGTTTGTTGGCCAGTGAGTACAAACTTGGGATTGAAGAAACTGAATTCGGTGAAACATGGACATACACATGAGCAACCAAACCCTCCCAGTGTTGCAAACGGAGGATCCAATACCAGCCGTGCGTAGCACGGGCTTCCTCTAGTGTTTATCTTATTTTTTTTAATTTGTGAAAAGTTTAGGAATGATCAAAGTTTACTGAATGCGACAAATTGTGTTTTGAACAAGGGTTTACAATTCACGTTATTTGAGTAGGAAAATAGTTCTTCACATTTTTATTGATTTTTTGTGTGCTTTACACACCTGAAGCAAGCTAAGGCTCGTATAGATAACTAAAATTATATAAAAAAAAAAGGAATAATGAACTGCAGGTTCGCTCCCTTTTTTTTAGCAGCTTGAAACAAAGAATAAGAACACTTAAAAAAAAGTAGAGAAGCCCTCTTGTTTTTAAGTGTTCAAGCTGCTAAAAATTGAGATAAGAACTGCAGTGCGTTTTATTTATTTTTTTTATCACTTAAGAAATTTCACCTATACGAGAACGAGATTTGCTTCAGGTGTGTAAAGCTCAATAAAATTAATTTAAAAAAATTCACCATGCCTATTCTTATCTCAGTGGATATTGATAATGGGAAGAACGATTTCCCCTTTGACGTGAATCGTATACCGATACTCAAAACTCAATTTGTCATACATTATTCAGCAAATTTTTATAAATTCCCAAATTTTTCACATTTCAAAAAAAATGATAAACATTGAAAATAATTGTAGCCAAATGCCAGCCAGTGATCACGTTCAGTGGCAGATTCTAGTTGCGGTAAGGTAGGGTGAGATGCTGCATATCCATTGTTTATATGTCCGACCATGTGAAAATCTCGTGAAAATTGGGGTTTAGGGGAAACTGGTGGTCCTCGTAGACGGGGACCCCAATAAAAAAAATATTAATAATTTGCTTAGGCCATTAAAAAAAAAGGTGGTTCTTAGGCTCCACTGCACCGGTATTTTCACTAAAAATAAAAAGAACGATGTGAGAAAAATAATAGTTGCCAAAAATGATCCTTAAAGGTTCCTTTTCAACTCCAAGATGCAGCATCGTAAAATCTTCGAGCAGTATAAATAAAATAGCGGTAAGTAAATAAAAAATGGAACAACACTATCCGCAGAAGCGCCGCAATTTTCATAATTAAAGCGAGATCACGTGACTCACATCAGCCTATTGGAAGACGGAGAACCTGGAACATGGATGCTGTGTTTAGAATATGGGCAATGCTATCAAGACGGTGAACAGGCGCCTTTAAGGTGAGGCATAAAATACAAACTTAGTGTATCGAGTTTCGAGTCGAGTTCGAGTTTTGAGTATGGTTTTACAAACTAAGAATAACTCGGGGAATTCTATGATTTTCACAAAAATACCTGGAAAACTCCGGGAGAAAAGCAAAGCCAGGGTTTTGGGCCAAAGCCAAAGTGCATTAAACACAGTATGTTAAGACATTGTGATAAAAAGTTATACCTTAATACTGTTGTGTTGAAACCTAAACGTCCAATAAATAGACCTGATTTCTTGCAACATGTCAACCCTAGTAACAAGTAAAACTGTTATCCCATTTGCGAAAAATATTTCCTTCCAAAAATTACGGTAAATAACCTGGAAATTGACCTCAACTACTCTGAAAACCTGGAAAATAAGAAATTATTCCCTAAAATGTAAAGTAAATAGAACCGAAAAATTTTAAAAATATAAAAATCAAATTCCACTCGCCCGCACAAATTTCTTAAGAACACCCAAGAACCAACTTTTAAGCTGCCTAGGTTATCTCCAGACGGTTCTTCTATGTAAGTCCGAAATTGGTGGAAAAAATGTGAAAATACGGAAATTGTACGAACTCTAGAATCGCTGTTAACAGTAAAACGACGGGTTTGCTAAAATCACGAAAAGTCGACATGAAAAATTTTTTTTAAATGTAAAAAAAGAGTACAACTTTTTCTGCGTCCCAAATGCATCCCAACAACACCCAGTTTTATTTTGACATAATGGAGATCAAAACCTACTTTCCAAACATTACCAATGCACGAGCAGGGTTTCGGACCTTCCCATCCACAAACGCTCCCCCACTGTTTACAAAACATGCAACCTACATATTTCGTGCGCAGCCGAAGTCACATGGTAAATAAGTGAAACATAATGCTAAAAAATGTAAATTTCGGGAAGCAAAAGTTTTTTACTTCAAGTTTAAGGTTAACAGCACAAGAAAGGAATAATTTGTCGGAACAAGCATCTTGAATGAAGCTCAGTTGGGGGTGGGGGGGGGGGGGGGGGGGGGCAGCACGAACTGCAGGTAAAAGTTCATTCTCCTTCAACAGCGGCACGAAATCTAGTTTGATGGATCATCGTAGACACGAGGATTATTCGAGTCGTCGGAAAGACCAATGTGCAGAAACAGGGACAATATTAGCATTAGTAGCGCTCGGGAGTCAGGACAGACATGGCAAATAAAAAAAAAATAAGAAAAGAAAGAAAAAACCATAGTCGCTCGTTCGTGCTGAGCTTTAAGCGAGCGAGCGCATGGAATGTGGCCTAAAAGCTGCAAACATCACCTACATTTTAGTCACCTGGCTGGATGGCTGCATTTAGCGGCCCACGCCCTCTACACCTGCGGTCAAACTTAAAAAAATGGGAAGTGTTCAAGAAGAGAAAAATTGAAGAGATAACGAATTGCTGGGTTAACTGGTTAAGGCTCTTTACAAGACGGGTTTTTGTGGCAGCTTTTAAGGCTTAATGAGGTGAATATAACCCTTTCTGGTTGGTTAATAAACACGTCAACATTAAAGATGGCTACCCAGCCCTTTTCAGCTTTTACCGCTAATTTTTAATGCCGTTTTAATTCCGTAAGTAGCAGCTAATGGAGAATTCATTTAGAGAGCAGACCTATTCGTCTATGCAACAAGGTGTCGAGAAATTTTAAATGAAGATGATGTGTGTTGTTAACGAAATCCTTTTGTCTTTAAGATGTTGTGTTGAATGAAGATGTTGTGTGTCTTCCTGTAGCTTTTAAATGTGATTATCAAATGTTATTATTTCATTGAGTTACTTCGAGAAAGTCTTAGCTATAAAGAAGCAACGCTGTTTTAATTTGCCGTGGTGTTTAAATAATCTTTGGTCGCTGAATCTACTGGTGAAAACCGTTTGTCTATATCTGGTACCGTCCTAAAGTTGAAAAAGGTTGATGCCTTACATCAGTAAAGTCCTAGATTTGAATGTGTTAAAGGGGATTGCGTGCAGTGGCGTAAATAATATTTTGTTGGGGGAGGGGGCAAATTTGACGCCTCATCCCCCTTTTATATCATCTCCTGGAAAACGTCGGCCCCACGTATTTTTATTGTTAATTATTATTCTTACTTTACATGTACGGCTTCATAAAAAAAAGTTCTAAGAAAATAACGAATAAATAGCTTTTTGCTAGGGTTTTTTAAGCCTCCCCTTGGCTCGTTTATTTTTCTACCCCCACTTCCCATTATTTATGCCTCTGTTGGAGTGGTAAACGGATTGGATGGACCTTTCAGAATTCTTTCACAACCCCTGGCCAATTTATCTATCATGATTTATCAAAATGTATGGAATTCATTCCTATATAATCCAGGCAAGCTTTTTACCTAGAACTTATTGGCAATCAACCCGTGCGATTACGTTTGACCATCCTACTAGCACATTTCCACTTCAAAATTTCTGATAAGGTTCAAAGTTGGGCTATTTCGGCTACACGATCATAAAATACTTCAGCTAACTTAAAGTTCCCTCTTTCCCAGCTGCCTTTAATTCCCTCTGATGTCAATTTAACAAAGAAAAGGGAAGGAAAAAGTACAGTAGTGCAGCAAGCTTAACAAAATCCTAGGGGGGGGGGGGGCCCAACAAAAAATTTCTGAAAAAAAATAAAGAATAAATAACTTTCTCCAAGAATTGTTTATTATATTATCCTTCAAGACGTTTCAAGGTTACTTTTACCTCGTCATCAGGTGCTTTTTGTATGTTTGTGCGAGCTCGCACAACTGAAGTAAAGTAACACTGATTACACAGAACCCTTCATAACTGAAAAACCTCAACTTTAAATTTCACTTAACCTAAATCAAGATGATGTCAGCCTACGACTTGGCTCAAATTGCGGGGGAGTTCCAATTCGCAACACCAGACCGACCGCAAACATGATTCTACCCTTCAGGGCATAACAAATAGCAAAAGTTGCCAAACCAAAGTCAAGTTGACTAATTCCGTACACACGACAAACACTTTTTAAGTGACCTGAACCAATGCAAGTAAAGCAGCGTAAGCTTTTCCTTCGCTCGTGCTTGGCTAAACTGAAACCCGTCTTCATGGCGGCCTTGCAAAAATCTCTTGTGCTTACAAAAGCAATTTTCCTTGGTCCAAGGCCTAACCCACAAGCTGACGGGGATAGACGTTTCCCAGCCAGCTTCCAAATATGAAAACCTTGGTGTTTTCGAAGGCAGGCTAGAATCGGCAAGACTTTAGGCGATGTTCGGTTGGATTGAGTGGAGGGCAGAAGGACACCGCAACCTCACTGTCTAGGGTGACACAACGCTGCTCCAAAAGGCATCGCCTCTGGGCCATTTGCATTTCTGCAGGATGGTGAAGGAAGCCGTTAGACGCAACGAGTCAATGAAACAAGCAAACAAAACCACGCAATGTTGGCGCACCATTGTTGTTAAGGAGGCGAAAAAGGCTGCAGTTATGCAATGTAAACTTGGTTGATAGAAGATACAAGTTAGTTTGAAAACACAAAGTGGTGCCCCTTCGGCTGTTTCAAGTCGTGGTGAAACAAATGGATTTGAAATGCCTTCTGCTGCCAAATGTTGATTTTCATTGAGCGAGTGGTATATAACTGACATTTGCGAGGGTTGATAACATTAGTTCGAGGGGCTGACAAAGCTAAATATATCGTACACCCAAGATTTAGGCTTATAAATCGTTGCGACCTTGTGCAAATCTTGTAAATCT
The DNA here is from genome assembly GCA_023313725.1 of Lithobius niger. Classification (NCBI taxonomy): domain Eukaryota; kingdom Metazoa; phylum Arthropoda; class Chilopoda; order Lithobiomorpha; family Lithobiidae; genus Lithobius; species Lithobius niger. The sequence continues at coordinate 9,141 of JAHWFP010010438.1, read as the reverse complement.
GTTAATCTTGTGCAAATCTTGTACAAATCTTTTTAATCTAGTACAAATCTTGGAAATCACATAAATCTGTCGTAAATCATTTAAATCTTACGTAAATGTTTTGTAAATCTTTAAATCCCAGCAAATCTTCATGCAAATCTTCATATCTGTTAACCTGTGTAAATCTGCAAAACTTTATGTAAAACTTTGAAATTTCTGCAAATCTGTGTAAATCTTGCGAGATTTCATGTACACTTAAGCTTTAACTTTTGTAAATCTTTAAATCCCAGAAAATCCGCAAATCTTCGTAAATCCGTTGGAAGAAGATTTACAGATTTCCAAATCACATACACTTTTTTATCTTAGCCGAACCCTTCCGATAAGTTACATTTTGTAGTGCAAAAGTTTAATAAGTTTGATAAGTTAACAGGGTTCAGACAATTTTTTAATTCTCAATTTCCCTGACATTTCCAGGTTTTCCAGTTGCATCCAATGGCAATTTCCAGGTGTTTACAAGACGTTCAGATATGGAAACAGGCAGTATATCTAATGTTTTTCTTAATATTTATACGAAAATAATCCAACATGTTTAGAGACTTTTCAGACGGGACTAAACGCATTTTCATCACAAATGTTGGCACTAGCCTAAGATTTAGTTTATTGAAGTTATGCCTAAAATACATGAACATATTAAAGTACAAATTAAAATATTTGCTACTATCCTAGGATTTTGTTTCTGATGTGCTAATTGAATGGACATATTAAATTATATGAAAACACTTATATCACCTCAAAGAATGTTTCAACAACAGTTCACTTAAATTTTCGAGGAAGAAAACACCGTTCCTCTTCTTCAGAAGACCACACTTGGAGTAAGCGTACTTCGAACGAACGTTCTCTGCTGTGGTGTGGTCTTCTGAAGAAGAGGAATGGTGTTTTCTTCCTCGAAAATTTAAGTGAACTGTTGTTGAAACATTCTTGGAGGTGATATAAGTATTTTCATATAATTTAATATGTCTGAATATTATCACTGTCAACGCCGTTTACCGGTTTTTGCATTTAATTGAATGGAACTTACAGATCAGACACACAGGCATTTTTCAAATATCCTTGTCTTTTCCATGATTTTTAAAAAAATTCTTGTTTTCCCTGAAATTTCCAGGTTTTGTCTGAACCCAGGTTAATACGTTAGAACTACAGGGACTCAGGTGTAGCACGCAACACAGATACAGAGTGTATGTAAAATCAAAGGGGTGAAACCAAAAACACTTTTGTGCAACAATTTTGTAATTGGATTGAGCATTATTACTATTTTTTTTCAATTACGCACTACGACGATCACTGGAACTCACAATGAACGTCTTTATTGGTAACTTATCTCACGTCCGAAATCATTATAAATTTTGTTCCAGAGCAATGTGGGAAGCTAGCCTCTGCTATGCCACTCTAACTCCCGGTAATGGCCGGGGATGATAGTTTGTTCTTTGAAACTAGGATAAAACATAGTGAAATATCTATCCGTATCCTGGTATTTAGGATATCCTCCGAAATCGCCGTCATCAAACAAAATCCGTCAAATCACTTTTAACAATTTTTGGGTACTTAAAAAACAAGCTTTTCATCACACAATTTTATGTCCTGAACAGGCACTTTTACCGTAATTCGACAGTTAAACAAGTCATCTTGGCTGAGTTGTGAGAGAGCTCAGCCTGGTTGCTGGAGGTTTGCGGATTTGGTCGAACCCCTGGAAAGGAGACCATGGCAAAGTCCCCGCCAGGACTGCCGGCCAGGGTAGCGTGAGAGGCTACCATGCTCATTCAGTGGCTATGGGGACTATTCTGGCCAGTTCTGGACAATCTTTCTGCTCCTACGATGATCGGAGGTTTCCCGGATCGAATCCCCCGGGTTGGCACCTCCCTTTACCAGATATTCTTCGTCTCTAAAAAAGACTGGTAATGTTCAAAAAATTGAGCCGGTTCAGCCATACAAGCATTAAGTTGCTTCGGCTGAGTTAAGGCTCAAAGAAATTAATTTTTTAAATACAAGAAGAAGAAAAAAAAACGCCAACAGGCTGTTCAAATTAATTCGATTATTAATTTATTTAGTTTGCTTTATGTATGTAGCTTTTAGTTATTTTTTAGCAGAAAAACCACCATTTTAAAGGATAAAATATTTATTTCCTTGAATTTATGAAGCTTTTAGTAAATTTCTTGCAGAAAAATTCCGATTTAAATTGCTAAAGCAGAAATCGTGAAATAACCTATAGTTCGCTATAACTAGCTAATTTAATGATTTCTGTCCTTATTTTAGTGGGCGGCGCAGCTTTGCCAGAACGGTTAATAGGCGATTTGCGGTACATTTTGGATACCAGACGCTCTGGTAGATTTAGCAGGCATGGTAAAAAGCATGTCGTATCACTCTGGATCACGTAGTGATGCATATAGCTTCCAACGTGAGACAAGTTACCAATATGGACGTTCAGTGAGAGTTCCAGTGAGCGTCATAGCAGGTACGTGGAAATGTAATAATAACGCTGAAACCAGGTACGAAAGTGCCCTAAGGTACGAAAACGATTTTCGCTTCGCCCCTTTGATTTTAAACTCTGTATATATACACGTGGCGAGGCTACAGTTGGACGAACAGAGTCTAAACCAGTCTAATACTCCCCCTTTACCGACCTCTTCATACACTGCTGATCAAACTCGGTTTGATATATCTAATTTGTTTGTTTTTTTTCAGATTAGTTAAAGGTCCCAATAAATATAGGAGACGAGAAGTGGTCATGGTGATAAAGACCCCACCTCGTGATTGGCTGAAAATTTACTGAAGCCTTTCAACCTAGTTTAGTTCTGTTCACAATGAGGTTTAGAATACGAATAAAAAATATTTTTTTTATTACTTCGCTCTCTCAGAATGCTGTTTTTTATTTCCCACTACGTTTCTAAAAACTTCACGCAACCAACTGGGAAAAATTGAATGGGAACGAAAAGTTACAGCACAGACCTAGGTTCTTGATAACTGCTTTGCGTTCGCACTAGCTGTCAACCTTTAAAAAAAAAACCATTGTTGCCGGGGCAATCTGGGAATTGCGTGTCAGATTACGTAAATACTGTTCAGCTTTGGTTTTACACTTTGTGAACCTGATTGGGAATCGCCACGTGGGTTGCAGGATGGAATTTTTTTTAAATAAATTTTAAAAAACATGGAGAAAGTCTATAGTCTGTTCCACATTATGTTTGCAGGAAACTGATTGTACGTCGCCACGTTCCATTCCACTACGAGTACAAAAAGCACGTAAATATCCCACTCGTATAGACTAAGAGTAACTGCGTACAGTCTACAAGTGTGATGTTTTTACACTCGTAGTGCTAGGAAACGTGGCGTCATGCAACCATAATGTGAAACAGACTATAGTAAGGGAAGCAAACTTGAAGATCAGGCTAAATTAGGCCGCTAAAATTTAATAAAATGGTTCTCAGGAGTTCTGGATACAAAAAAATGACTTTTTTTTTTTACTTTTTATTCGCAATTTTTCTGATGTGGCCGATGGCTTTTTTTTTTTTTTTTTTTTACCAAACAACGATTCGTTTCGAGGCGATTATGTGAATGGAGCTCGAGCTGATACGGTCATCGGGTTTAGGAAGTGTTTCGTGGAGCGGTGATGCACGATCGGAATAAAAAAACATTTCATGCACTAAGAAAAATAACCATGCATGTGCTTTTGAGAACCATTTGAGAACCAACAAGCTTAATTAGCGGGTGTACCTTGTCCTCACCGAAACCGGAACAGATTTCGGCATTCCATATTGGCCTATGCCGAAATCTGTTCCAAGTCTCTATAGACGATTTCGGTGAGAACAAGGTAAACCCGCTAATTAAGTTAATTAAATGGTTCTCAAAAGCACATGCATGGTTACTTTTCTTAGTGCATGAAATGTTTTTTGCAAGTTTCAAGAGGGTAAAAATTTCTAATTATTACGCTTCGGATATAGGCCTAAACTCCTTGCTGTAACTTGATATTTTGACCCTCGAATACACGAAATAATCAGAAAGAAGTCAAGTGAACAATGAAGCGTTAATCGACGCCAATAGAGTGAGGGAAGCGAATGATACGGCTAGTAATATCTGAAAAATGCACGAGTTATTTCAAGTGCTGTTAGGTAAAGACCTTAACACCGGCATCTAGAGTCAAGAAATGGTACTAAAATTGGCAAATCTCAAATTCGTACTTTTTATTGTGTAGAACCCTGCATGAAACGATTATTAATTGTTCATTTTGTATTTAAGGAAATTAAAAGAAAATTATTGTAAAAACAAGTGTAAATCAGCCTAAAGGTACATTTCTCCGAACGCCATCTTTTTCGATCCTTGTCTTATAACAGCCACGCACAGATCTCCATCCGCGCAAGTGCCAATGCACTGTTTCGCGAGACTCGGCACAGTAATACATGGCCAAATGAGATAGTAGCTGCGTTCTTCGCATTCGCATTGTCTCAGTTGGCCTTGGGCCTAGTAGTCGAAACAGCGTCAACGCAAAAATTGTGTTTTTGCAAACCGGAAAGATTTTCGTATTTCAACACCACATTTTATAATTTGTTGGGCTAGTATCTTACAATTTTTCTTCGGCTATCTATTGGCATAAATAATTTAAATTTTTACGGCATTAGGCTTTTAAATTTTTGATCTCATGGTAATTATTAGCAAATGATTAAAAATGCACACACACACAGATGAAACGTCATGGCTATTGCAAGGTAAATATTAGCAGGATGCTATTAAATTATTTCCCAATATTTAACTCAGTGAAACTCTCCTACACCATATTTTAAAACGGATTTTGAGCAAGGGATTGACTAACGGGAAGTAAATCAGACCTTTGGGGCCGTACTTGATGTGGAGGATCGATCAAAATGGCGCTGGGAGGAATGTACCTTTAAATCAGTCTTTACAAATTCTAGTTCTTGTCACGTACAAGTTCAAATCTGTCGAATTTCATCTTAAGTGTCCCCGCCGTCAACAGCCGCAAACATTTTCCTTCTTTCTTTCTTGTCATCTTCCCACAGGTAAAAATTCTTTGCTTTATGGCATGAATGACCTGGTTCCTCCAAAGAAAAAAACCAAACTCGCTCCTTCCTCTTCAACAAACTTCCCTCAAGGTCAAGGTAAACCAACCCAAAAAATCAATTGGTTGTTCCTTGTAACTCAGCAACGGAGAAGTGAGGAGCCGGCTTTCGTAGATAAGCAAACCAAAATGGCCGAATTTATTAAACAGCTCGAAATCAGTTGAGTACACTACCAATGGTGGAACTACGGTGTACGTCGGTTAGGGTGGAATGAAAAAATAAAAATTTCGAAATTCGAAATGTCATAGTGCGGAAAAGTTGCCTTTTGGAATCACTATCACACTCAAAATTTATCACTCTGATGTGCCACAAAGTCTTTCAAGTTTAACATTGTACGACGCCAAATGAGCGGAACGGCGAAAAAGGCAAAAATGATGATTTGATCAGTTTAAAATTTAATTTTAACATTATCTCATTTGATATTCTTCAGGAACAACGTAAACAATGCTGTAAATAAAAGAAGTTTAACTTTTGTTAAAAGCTATGGGTATAATTTAACATCAAAGATAGGCCAAAATAGCCATAATTCTGCCTAATTTGGCCCGCAGCCTAATTATCACTATCCTGGAAAAAAAAATCCTTGAAATTGTGGAAATTGTGGTAACAATTTTACGGCTTCTAATATTATCAAACGAGCTAATGTTAAAATCAAATTTTAAACCCATCAGATCATAATTTTTTAGCCTTTTTTTGCAGTTGCGCTCATTGACGGACAATGTTAAACTTGAAGGCCCTTGTGGCACCTCATGACATGACCTTAGAGTGATGACGTTTCTTTAATGTGGTAGTGATGCTATAATACAACTTTTCCGCACTCTGACATTTCGAATTTCGAAAATTGTATTTTCTCATTCCACCCAAATGCTTGTCCGTTTCGCCGAATCCCATTCCGCCGAATTTTCAGTGAGTTAATTTTCGGCGAAAGGGGAATCAATTCTCGTTTCGCCGAATCATTTTATTCCCCCTCCAAATTGCTAGACTCGCTCGCGATGCCGCCCTCGCTGCGGCTAAACATGTCACATCAGAAACCACGACTAATCACGAATTCACAAATGTTAAACTTTTGAGGAATATTTTGTTTGGTTCGGCGAAATGGGAATTCCCGTTTTGCCGAATTGTAAGCTGGGCTTAACGGGATTCGGGGAAATGGTGGTGAAAAGCTAAAAAAAAAAATTGAATAAAAACCGGTGAGTGTCCTGGCTCCAGTATCAAAACTTGAATTTTTAGATAATCCAAGTAGTGCCTCTGCAATGATGGGCTTAACGATGAGG
>JAHWFP010010437.1:32371-45629 GCA_023313725.1 Lithobius niger | reverse complement strand
CTACCCGGTGGCCAGCAATAAACACATTTTGACGAAAAACTGGAAATCCTCTTGCAAAGGCCCATGCGATGATCAAGTGGTAGTATGGTTATACGTTTCCTGCTTTGCTTTACGTTGAAAATTTTTTCAATTTAGTAACATACCAGCATATTCGTAGCAGACAGCATTATGGTAATCCTCTACCATAAATCTACGAAATATAATAAAAAATTCTAAAGCATCAAAAGACAAAATGCCAAACTTCACAAGAAAATTGTGTTATTAAAGTTCCATAACAATATTTTAAGAACAAAGAAAACCTGCTACAACTGTTCATACACACGTTCTGTCCGAATAGACTAGAACTAAGCTAACCACCGGGTAGTAAGGGTCTAATGCTTACCAGCCTCTTACTGACAAAATTTTACACCTAGACCCTGACTGTCAAAGCTTGTCCGTGTTCCTTCTAAGTTTTGACTTTCAGATCCTTACTCTAAACATTTAACGTTCCGTTTTTGTTTATTAATATTACATTAGTCCCTAACAAATTACATTAGTTTTGGGAAAAAGTCATTGAAAGTGCTTGAATTTCTTGTGTGTGATCTTGTGCTAACCCTGTAAAAGCACCTGTAGAATGTTACAAAAAAAAAAAAACAGAAAGAAAGTGCACAAATATGCATTAAAAACTCGACGTTTCGGCCTATCTCAGAGCCGTTATCAAGAGAAGCCTAAAGTAAAAACAAATTACAAATAACACAAGAAAGACATGAAGGACACACTTGACACATTTTTCTTGCCACTTGACTCTTTTGTCTTTCTTGTGTTGCTTGTAATTTTTGTCTTTACTTTAGGCTTAAATAAATATACACAGTGATTTGGTGCGATATTTATTTAATAGCTTCGTTGAGCCTTTGTATTTATTCGCATTCCACCTCCGTTGCCTACGACCGTAAACTTTCTCGGTCGAATGGAGCCCTGGTCATTGCTGTGACCTTAATAACGGGTTCAGTGACTCATATTTATGCCAGTAGAGGAAATAAAGGGATGTAGGGATAAAGGTGCTCTGTCAGTGATCTGTGGACGAATTGGGTTCCAGTTGGAATCCAGGTCATGCCACTCCGACGATACGTAAGTGCATAAAGGTGGCTTACTGAACTACGTTATTACTAGTGCATGATTTTTGCTATTTGGCGTATGTTCCTCTTTCCGTTACTTTAGGCCACTTTTGATAAGGGTTCTGAAATGAACCGAAATGTCAAGTTTGTTGGCAGATCGGGTCGAACCCCTGGAAAGGGGACCTTGGCAAGTCCCTGTCAGGACTGCCGGTCATGGTAGCATGAGAGGCTACCATGCTCCTTCAGCGGCTATGGGAAGTATTCTAGCAAATTCTGGACAATATTTCGGCCCCTACGATTATCGGAGGTTTCCCAGATCGAATCCCTCGGCCCCACCCTTTGCCAGATGTTTCTTCTTTTCAGAAAAGTCTGGTAATATTCAAAATTGAGCCGGTTCAGCCATACGAGCATTAAATTGCTTCAGCTGACTTAAGGCTCAAAAGGAATTAATTTAAAATAAAAAAATAAAAAATAAAAAAAAGTTTTAGTTTAACTTTGTGCACTTTCTGGCCCGCACTTCGCAACATGACGAGCAACCTGAAAGACAGTTTTAACATCACTTGAGTCTTATTACAACACTGGAAGCAGAGGCAATTGTAAACATGCTGTTGCTGCTCAGTCATCACCCGGTGGCTAGACGGCGTGAGGGTTGCAAGATTTACGCGTTGGGGTTACGTGAAGGCGGACCACGGGCGGCCATTTTTACCTGACATCTACAAATTGCTGGAGGGGAGAAAACCGACACCCACACTTAATTATGCGTAACGCCTTGGAGTGAAGGAGAGGTGCGGTGCTGGGGGGGGGGGGGGGGGAGAAGAGGTGCAATGGTGACAGAGGGTGGGAGATAAGGACGGAAGGGGACCATGTGAACAGGGAATAAAATACTTCCTGCGGTAAAAAATGAAACTGAAACCCCTCACCGAGTGTTCGCAAACCTGAGACATTCTTAAGGATGAGTTGTGACGTCTTGTTTTGGTCGGCTACCAGAACTAAGTAATGAACCAACGGCGAAGTTGTATGTTTTTTTTTTAGCCACCAAGAAGAAGCATGAATTTTGCCAAATTCGTTCCCGCATGAACTTCGCATCCTGACAAATTTGTTTTCGGTGAAATTAGAGTCACGATAACTGACCTGACCTAACCTAACAGAATATACAGAAACTAGATGAAGATCGTGTGGTGTTGGATGCACTGTTTGTAACGTTGTATGGTTCTGGTCGCTCGTGTTTGTCCATGCTTCATCAAACAAAATTTCTTCAATCCCATTTTTGCGTACACCGGCGAACAAACGCTGATTTTCGTTCGCTTCGCTCACTCAATCAGCGCATCCCCCTTTGCCAAATCCGTTCCCGCATGAACCTTGCATCCTGGCAAATTTGTTTTCGGTGAAATTAGAGTCACGATAACTGATCTGACCTAACCTAACAGAATATACAGAAACTAGATGAAGATTGTGTGGTGTTGGATGCACCGATTGTAACATTGTATGGTTCTGGTCGCTCGTGTTTGTCCATGCTTCATTAAACGAACTTTTTTCAATCCCATTTTTGCGTACACCGGCGAACAAAACGCTGATTTTGGTTCGCTTCGCTCACTCAATCAGCGCATTCCCCTTCAGTTGCTCCTCCCATGGTTAGCATAAATGTACGCAATGAAAAAATTATTTAAAAAAAAACAATCTGGAGATGATTTCATCACGGGAATGTAATTTCTTTCAGAGTGTTTTTTCAGCCATTTGTTATCGTTTGTTAAGGATTGTTTCACTCTCAGATATATTTTAGTTTTTGTACTCAAGTACCAAATATTTTTTCGTCAGCTGTTAATGCTGTTAATATTTCTCGTGAACTACATTGTTACGTAGCAGTAGAATCGTGTACTTACATTGTTAGTAGCATCGCGAACCTACATTGTTACGCAGCAGTAATAGTATCGTGCACCTAAATTGTTACGTAGCAGTAGTATCATGCACCTAAAGTTAAGTAGTAGCAGTATCGTGCATCTAAATTGTTAAGTAGCAGCAGTATCGAGCACCTAAATTGTTCCTTTTAAGTGGCCAGCTAACCGAGGTAAGGGTTTTATACGTATACAGATAGATAAATAGTCTTTTATAAAAAAACTACCGGTAACATACGCCGGTCTAGTTGCTTCCCATATGCACAAGCGAGATACTTTATTGGGCTGCATGAAATAAAAACGATCGCAGACTGCTCTTCTCCCTCCCCGTATCCTGTCCCCCGCACCCCCTCGCATTCCCTCCATTGTGTGGTCTGACTCCCCCATCCCTGCTCTCCTCCCTTAGAACCCCTGGTGTTTGGTCGTTTTAGGGGAAGTAAAGTGTGGCTGAGTTGCCTGTTTCTCCGTTCTGATGCCAAGCATAAGAAGCCAGCAACAATGATTGCGCATGCAGTGATTGTTGCGAAACCAACTTTGAAACTATTTAACTCGGCCGTAATAGCCAGCATTATTGAAGTAATAGTTCGTTTGTTACTAATTGTTACAGGGCACATCCGTTCACATTGTCGGTCGCTCACCCTTTTTCTTTGCTACCGTACCAAGAATGATCCCACTCTCCCTATTGTTGTTGTTGATTGTTACAGGGCACATCCTTGAAAGTACTCAACTCGGCTCTAATAGACCGCATTATTGAAGCAGTATTTTGTTTTTTACTGATTGATAGACATTGTCGGCCGCTCGCCCTCTTTCATTTTAGTGCATGATGAGTTTGCTAACTACGTCCCAACTAACCGTATTATATATATATATATATATATCAATACTAGCTGTACCCCTGGCGTAACATACGCCGGTCTAACCGGGTCCCACATACCCGAGAGAAATACTGTAGTGGGCAGTATGGAATGAAAAGGGTGCCGACTGCCCCCTGCTTCCTCCACCAAACTCCCCTGCGGTCTGATTTCCCCCTATGCCCCGACCCGGATTCCCGTATTGAGTGGCCTGAATATCCCCCATCCCTGCTGCCCCTCCATTTAAACCCGTGTGATTTGTTTTGTTATGGAAGTAAATGTCTCTTTTCAATGGAGGACGCTCAATTGCCCGTTTCTCCGTTCTTATACCAAGCGCAATAAATCCAACAACGGTCGTGCATGCAGTGATAGTTACTGAACCAACTTTGAAACTCTTCAAATCTGCTCTAAGAGGTAGCATTATTAAAGCAATATTTCGATTGTTACTGATTGTTACAGGCCACATCCGTCTGTTTGACATTGTCGGTCGCTCGCCCTCTTTCATTATAGTGCATAATGATGAATTTGCTTGCCCAACCTAAGCGTATTATATATATATATATATATATATAGAGAGAGAGAGAGAGAGAGAGAGAGAGAGAGAGATATTAAAAATATAAAAATATTGCGTTATTAACCATTTCATGGCACTCGCACTAAAACCCCATTCAGTTAAACGTAAAAGTACGTCACTCCAGTCATCTTTAACATACTACAGAATTGTAAAACGCGCCAAACAAAGCAGTTGGAACTGTATATTGTTACCCTCCACACCCCAACCCCACCCACACCCCCATGCAACACCTCCTTGCTTTAAACGCGACAGCTTTCCAAGAGCACGTTCCCGCCTTTTGTCATACTAATCCCTTCCTTCGCCCTTTCCCCGTCGACAGAGGAAAGCGTCCGTCTACATTGTTTCCCACCATGCTGGAAGATCTGGCTATTGTGGGGAAACAACTCGGGAGCTAGGCTTAACTTGAATACAGCTGCTTCTGTTTGGTTGTTTGTAGTGCAAAGCGGGACCCTGGGAATTGACAACTTTACGTGCGTGTGTGTCGGGGGTCGGGGTGGTTCATTTGTCACCTGTCCGGCACACGTGCATTTGCCAAACTTCTCAGCGTTCGTCGGTTGTACATCAGGTTTCATTCTAGGCCGGAGCCCATGCAGAAAAGAGTAGTTGACAATGAGTTGCATTTTTCAACTGCGCTTTGCAGCAGTTTATAATGTATGTAAAGATGAAGATTTGAGTTTTGGAAGAGTTATGTGGAGAAAAATATTCAGTGTAATGTCGCGTGACTAAGATGCCACGGAGACAAAAAAAAAACTTGGTAAAAAGGGACATAAGTTTAGTCAGTATTTTTACAACATTACAAAAGTATGTACATCTTTGCCTCACAAAGTAGACCGGCCTTCCATTTTGGCAAACAACACAGCGTTCGAGGCTGTTGCTACAGTAATACGATCATAAGTACAACACATAACAGTAATTACAACAATCAGCTACTCAATTCGATGTTGTCTCCATGGTTAAACGAGATGCAGCCTCCGTGAATAAATCAAGTCCAAAAATCCACCGCATGGCATTACTCTTCCTTGAGTGAATCCATAAGCCAAGTAGGACCTTAAAACCTATCAACAATTATTTATAACGACGCAAAGCAAAGCCCTTTCGTCCTTAAATCTGCCCAATTTCTTTTAGTCGGGAAAATGATATCATGATATCTTTCGACTGAATCTTCTCCCTGAAGAAATGATGAATGATATCGAAATGCTCCATCTTGGCTCTTTCAACTTCAGAGATAGCATACCGAATACTGCTCCAGAGTCACAATGCACGTCTGTTCCCGACAATTCAACCAAGCCCTATTCACTCGCTCCGAAATCTAGCCACGGTAGCGACCAGAGTACTCGCGATCAAAACGTGGTGCGCCATCTGTAGCATCTGGCCGCAAGTCTAGTGGCAGCTCTTGTCTCCAACTACGTCCTGGGAAATCCAAGATGGTGGCGACGTGGGCTCACGGCGACTGCTCGCGTTATTGGATGCGCTAGTCACGTGGCTCGACGTCACTTCCATTGTTGTCGGCAGTTGCTCTCGTGGCGAATTTGAGAAACTAGAGTATTCTGGCCAAATGTTGGGTCGCGGTGCTTGCGCGGTAAGTATAGCGGGTGAGTTATCCCGTAACGAAGTGTAGTTATTAATCCAAGATTAAACACTCGTTTCTGATTTCTTGTTAAGTTCCCATCCGGAATATTTCTGGCCAGCCCAGGCATAGCGCAATGACCGATTCACACGTCCTCAATAAGACTGACCACTGCTCTCTGTAAAACTGGACTACCCGCTTAACAGATTAACATTCCAGCAGTTCATCGTAGGTCATCAGCATGACTAGCATCTTCATAAGCGGAAAAACCCTCCAATTCTTACTGAATGTAATTCGTAATTTCTTTGTTCCTCACGCGTACCCCATGATCTGTTTCACTGCTGTCCAATTTGCATTATCAGAGTTGACTGAGTGCATGGAGACTGTATTCACTGTGTTTGCAGTATCCAGCCTTATGGCTGAAGCAACATATGACAGAATCCACCAGTGGTGTGTAAGGTACTATCTTCATAGTCTCCTTTTCAGCTCAGTCAGGGTCGTAGTTTTCTTCACGTGCACTTCTGCTGCCACCAAAGTGCTCACCGGTTTGTAACCTTTCCTAATAAATTTCTTTATAGCAGAATCCGTACGCGTAGCTTGGTGAAGAGTAACAGAGCCATCCGTACATCAAATTGTATTGCCAGTAGGAAGTTGATTGGCCCTCGGTAGGCTACTTGATGTCCAAATCGCTCGTCTAGTACAGGTCAAAGCTTCAACCACATTCGACTATTCTGGGGAAATCGTCGACATAAACTGTGTTGACATAATGTCAATCACTGATCGTCTTCGATCCAGTACATGCATGTATCTGATAAGACATCTGATCACTCCACGCTTTGTCGAAATTTCACGTATCCGCTCTTCCAACAACGAGCCAATTGCTTTTCAAACCTTAGAAGCTTTTTTACAATCTACAAGTTTTAATAATTGTTGATGAGCCTAACCCCATACTCACTTCAACGCCCATCCGTTTAACTTCGGGGTGAGGTCCGTGGTGGTGCAGTCTTATAAACTCGTATAAACTCGAATAAAGGGAGAAGTGAGAAAAATCTTGAATTTACTCATACTTTACTTTTCTTGTGAGACAAGTTACATATGGTTTAGATGACTGGAAAGAACATTAGGGCCGGCGTTACACGACGATTACTCAAAAATAGGAATGACGTTCCAAAGTCAATAGTCAAAGGTAGATCAAATACAGTAAATACTGTTATGGGCGATGACGCTTGATTTTTTGGGGGGCCTAGATGGCCCGTATACTAGTTCAGGGCATTTTTTAAAGGAATATGAAGTGGTGCTGCAGGTTGCGGAAAAGGGCATAATTATGTGACCACAGGTCTGACAGATTATGTGTGCGGGGGGAGGGGGAGGAGGCGGGGGAGCAGTCGAATAAATTTTGCACTGAAAATCATATTTTTCAGAAATTTTACTTTTAAAATTTGTTTAAAACTCTAATAATCGTAGTCTCCCAAAGTCTCTCCAAAGTCAAGTGCAAGCAACATTTTCTGAAGAAGGTTACTTACAAATAATATACAGCCCCCCCCTCTCCTTCCAGCATGGAGGGCTGCAGGAGAGCTATTATTTAAAATTTAATTGTTTAAAATGGTTTTATTTTTTAAACACAAAACCAGTTTGATCTTAAGGAACGGGGAGAGCCGCAACCAGGCTAGTGCTCCACTGCTCCAAATTGTTGACTGGTTTTCCATTTCTGAAGGCTAGTGCTCCACTTGGAGCATCAGTTAACATGTTAAAAAAATGCCTTGTACCAGTTTTTACCAGTCTCAGGATGCTACGACGGGAGTTTATTTTTTCCCACTCTTATCGTAATTTCATTTCTCTGCAGGTTTGTCTTTAAAGTAATCTGTTTTTGCTGGAAAGGCTCTTCGGTTTATGCGCCAAAAAATAGACTATTTACAGCCTTGATTGTTTAGCCAATAAGATTCCGAGTCCATTTGGCGAAGATAAATGACGCCAGGCAAGTCTTAAAAGTAGTCCTATACATCCGCGAGTTTTCAAGTCACAACAAAGGGGACTTTTTCTTTTCTTCGCCCGACTTTTTTATTTCAGCTTCAAAAGACCCGAAACAGAATTCGGTGTCGCGGAAAACGGAAAACGAAAAACGAAGTAATTAATTCTGTTAATGGAGCTGTTGACAGCACGAAAAAGCAACAAGAAAAGCAACCGTCGCCTTGATTAACTTCAGCGCTAAAGAAATATCTGAAAAACCATTTAAGCAAAGCACTAGGTAAATATCCAAAGATGGGTGGGGCGGGGAGTGGAGTGGGAGGAGAGGCTGAATGTAACCCAGCAGAACTTTGTTCAGTTTCACATCAGCTAGGGTGTCTCTTAATAAAACAAAGTGAATTTTAGTTTACTGAATAAAACAGAGTTTAAAAACGTTCAGATTCTTACTTTGAAATGCAGTAGCCATCAGAAAAAAAAGAAGCAAACATACGCGAAGATTTCAAAAACAAAGGTATAACACTACCTTGGCGAATTTTCGATAGTCCAATACTGCAGGGTTCAGACAAAACGTAGATAACCTGAAAATCTCAGGGAAAATGAAAATAGATCCAAAATCTCAGGGAATTTTCAGGTAAAACAAGAATTTCTTTGAAAATCAGGGAACAGACAGGGAATCTTTGTGTCTGATCTGTAAGTGCCATTGAATTAGCAGATCGCACACAAAATCGAAAGGTAGTAGCAAATATTTTATTTGTGCTTTAATATGTCCAAGTACATTTTAGATATTACTTCAATGAACCAAATCTTAGGCTGTCATGAAAATGTCCCGTCTGGACTAGTCTCTAAACAGCTATTTTCTGGGATGTTGGATTATGTTGGTACAAATATTAATAAAAACATTACCTACTGCCTGTTTCCCTAACTAACCATCTTGTAAACACCTGGAAATTGCCATTGGATACGCCTGGAAAACCTGGAAATGTCAGGGAAATTAAGAATAAAATAATTGTCCTGCTGGGGGTCTAATTAACAGCCGACTATCTTCTTTAGGTAACGCACACCGTTTTTTCTTGTCTACTTCTCCTGTGGAATTAGAATTCGGCGATTTTTGGACGATGCCTCCAACAGAGATCCTAATAGTGTCAACTCAAACAGAGAACACACACCAGAGACGACTGGAATCCCTGGCTATTCAACACCACGTCCGAGAGAAGGCCGTGCTGATGAATATCCAGGGGCAATCCAACATAGCTATCCAGTTCCTGCTATAGGAAATGAGCTGAGAGATGACCTAAGAAGGAGATGGAGAACCACCCCAGCTAATATCGGAGGCCGCGATGCGGCGACGAGAAAGAGTAAGACTGGCCCTACGAATTTTGGAGGCCACGTCCAAAAACTGCCGAATTCGAATTACACAGAAGAACACAAGAAAAAACGGTGTGCGTCCCCTGAAGAAGATAGTCGGCTGTCAATTCCATCCCAAGAAGTATTGGACTATCGAAAATTCACCAAGGTAGTGTACCTTTGTTTTTGAAATTTTCGCGAAAGTTTGCTTCGTTTTTCTGAAAACAGAATTTGAGTTTATTGCTAGAGCCTAACGGACTACAAAAACCAAGCGCTCTACAAAACAAAGTCCATTTCAATCAACAATATAAACGTGCTCTGAATTTTCCCATCAAACGAATTTCTTTAATATTTTTTTGGGGGGGGTAAAGCATCGTAAAAGGTCACCTCCCAATTTTGCCGAATCCAATATTCCCACTTCCGCAGGAAATAAAATGTCCATTTTTTTCAGAAATAAATTTTAACGTCAGTATTCTGTGCAGATGGATTTTGAGAATATGGAATTCCAAATTCTCAGAAATTGTGTCCATTTTTGCAGAATCAAATTTACAGAAGAAAAATATGACCTGATACCTCTTGATGATCTCCATTGGACAAAACCCAGCTTAGTAGGAAAAAAAATATATATTCCTTTGTTGCTAATCCCGAATCAATGACAAATCAAGAGAAATCCCTTATTTAAGACTGGATGTAGCGGAGAATTGTTTTTTCTAATCAGAATGAAACACCAACTGACGGGGGGGGGGGGGGCACACTATGACGCAAGCAATTGTGAAACGCGGAATCCGGTCCAAACGGGAGACCCCCCTCACTTTCCTAATGGGGGGGGGGGGGAATTGCGGCTTAATGGCGTGTCGATAGCTAGGTCATTAGTAGGGATGGGTCGGTAACCGAAACCGAAACCAATTCGGATTTTGTGTCGGTTTTTCGTACGGTGTTCGAAAATCAAAAAAATGATTTGTTGTTTTACATTTTTTTAATAATTATAATTTTTTACGTATAAATGACAGCAAAATTCCTAGCTATTAAAACGAAAATAGTAGAGGAAAATGGTGCCACAGCTAGACTCATGGTCTATGACGCTGCTGAAAGTGAAAGTAGGAGTAAGTTGAAGCTAGTAATAAAACTGTTGCAAGAAAAAAAATTAGGAAAATCTGGTTGGGTGGATGGTGGCAAAAACCGATACCGAAACCGAAACCGAGGTTTTTTGGGCGTGAAAACCAAAACCGGAACCGAAATCAAAAAAATGAAACCGACCCATCCCTAGTCATTAGCGCCACTTTTCTAAGGGACCCGTTGTTATTAATCTCCGAGGGGGAAGGGGAAGAGGAGGAAAATAGGGCCGCCCGGCTTTTTTAACCCCCTCGAGGGGGGGGTCATAAACTTTTTCAGGTTCCGTCAAGAAGGGGGGTTCAAAAACACACTGGCTAAACTGAAAGTAAAAGTCATTTTTGGACCTCAAAAATGGCACTTTCAGCATTCAAAATTTCTAAAAATGCCTCAGCTTCTGGAGGGAAAGGGCCCCCCCCCCCGAACCTCCATGATGTCAGCGTTTACAAGGTTTTGAAGCTATTACTGTAGTATCCATACTCCAAAAACAGTTTTTACAAACAACTTTGTAGAAAAGTATTGACACCGGGTTTCTTTAACTTTTTTTTTCTTTCAGGTGCTTGCTATGTTACGGATGTGGGCATACCAGCAAACAGTGCGTGTATTCATCATACTTATATGAATCTCGACAAGAGATGGGTTATAAGGAACATTTTATAGAACATTTTAACCCAAAGTGTCTTTTCGTTAAAATGAGACACGTTTCCTTAAAACTATTGGTTACTGTCGGTGTGGAGCGCTACTTACTTAAATTGGCTACTGGAAATCATCTGCAGACAGTCTCAATAGGTATACGAAAGGCACATTTTTTTTTTGGTGGGGGGGGGTCACATTATTTTTGGACCTTGATGGGGCACAAGATTTTTTCAGGGTCTGGAAAGGGAGGGTCAACGAAAATTTTGTGGTCACGCTTTCATTTCCTCCGGCCTCCCCCCCCCAAAGCCATAAATAATGACCGGTCTTTAATAACTGATTGCATCATTTATGGACATTTTGCATGAGAATTTTTCTTGCACAAATAATAAAGGCAGTGTATGTACATAAAAATGAGCTTGATCGTGTTCAAGGCACCTCATCAAACGATAACGGGTCCTATTTTCCTTCGGCAAATTTTATTTTTGCAAAAATGTACTGAATTTCTGCGAATTTGGAATTCAATTTTCGCAGAATCCCAAGACTCCCACTTGTCATACAATTCATAAAAATCATAAATTATTTAAATTTTAACGAAATGCCATAAATTTCTCATAGATTTTTGTTTTGTGTCATAAATATCATAAAATAATAGAAATTTCAAGAAAATGGTGGGATAATATTCACACTAAGTACGAACTTTCATTACAAGTTGCCGTTTAGGAAGTCAACATTTCTAAAAAAAAGAAAAAAGCCTTGGTTTCGTGGTGGGGAGTAATGTTTACAAGGTTCTGAAGAGTGACTTTTTTTGTATAAAAAGTCTAAATCATGAAGCGAAACTAGGTCGGATGGCCCTTAACCCTTGCTTCAGCCTAACGGAGAATTAGCCTAAAGATTTTCACTCACATGATGTTAGGAAGCCAGCCGCGAACGCAGTAGGTCCAGTTTCGTAAAGATGTTATATTTGCTCGCCTTGATTCACGGGGCTAGGTGGCTTCTGACTTAAGGGTTACAGCCGTAAGTTTCCGGGCATGGCTAATTTGGTGAATTCAGGGCCAATTTCTAATTAGCGGTCCCAAAAGAGGTGTTGACCAGTCGGGGAGTCGAAATTGGAATGCCGGCACCTAGCCATGGGTGCACGGGCCATCATGTCACCAAGACCTCCACGCCCTGATACAATGATTATGGGTTACAAATAGGGAATAGTTGGTCTTGCAGTCGATTGTAGAAAGTCCCAAACTTGATCGGTACTGTCGCTACCACTGATCTTGATAATGGCAGCGCCACAGGACGGGTGCTGCAATCAAACAGGGTTTAAAAACCACATCATTGAATGCCTTCCTTTCAAGTAGTATTAAGAAAAGCTGGGATGAGGGGGTGGGTCAGATTACTTTTGGACCTGACGTGTGGGGAAAAAGTGTCACAAAAAATTACAGGTCAAGTTTTCACTTTTTCTACCCCTTATCCCCCCCCCCCCTCCTCAACCAACGCCAAGTCACCGAGGGCGTTAAAAATGAAAAAGTGGGTTAAAAACTGTCCCAAGTTGGTTAAAAATGAAAACTAGATGTCGATTTGTCACAAACGTGTCACAAAATTTGGATCAACTTTCGTCATCAAATTTAAAACAACAAAAAATGTGTTTTCGGCGTCAAGTGAGCCCTGGAATCCATTTTCGTAGAATACGGACCTCAAAATTTATTTATACGAAAACGGACATTTTTTCCTGCGAAATTGGAAGACACCTTGTAAAATAAACAACTTCGTTTTCAAGATATTCAAAGCAGGAAGACTCGTCGTCATAGCGAGTGAGACGCATGCTCCATATCGTCAAGGTCAAATCTCCATCCATTCCTTCTCACCGTATTTCTACATTATAACACCGCCTCTTCCACTTCCGACGACGCCCCCCCCCCTCCCAGCCATTTTCCACGGAACGTTTTTGGTGCTCTTTTGCTGCACCGTCTCGACTTCCGCTTTTGTTGTCGAGGTAATTTGCATATAATCTAGTTAAGTGCCAGAAACGTGGAGTCTAATTCAATAGCGTTGGGAGGGAAAGACAGCGACAGCGTTTCGTGTGTCGTCGGTGTAGACACCTCGCACGTGATGCCAAGTAAACGCTGATGACGACCCCGTCTTCCCCCCCACCCCACTTCCATTTGACATGACAACAGCACTGATTGCCGCCCTTTCAGAGCGTGTCAATCGAAACGCTTCCCCCCCCCCCCCCT
>JAHWFP010010437.1:15090-32271 GCA_023313725.1 Lithobius niger | reverse complement strand
CCCCCCCCCCACTCCTAAACTTCGTATCGTGTTTACCGATCTGCCGCTAGAGTTTGAAAGCGATTTCGTTTGGTGCATTGCCATTTTTGGATGCGAGTCGACTTGGAAGTGCATTGATTGAGAGACGCCAATAAAATAATCGCCGGTATGCCACCGGGAGGTCGTTACAGTTTTTCACAATTTTTTCACGTCACGCGTTTGGATTTTTTTTTTTTTTTCAAATTTTTTTGCACGCAAATTTAAAAAATTTTCATGATTTTCATATCTTTTTTTTTGACACATTTTTTTTTTGTTGTACAAGTCTAAGTTTTCGAAACCCGACAACGCATTCAGGGGCGCAACAAGTTCGGGAGCGCCGGTACGTTGCATTTTGGGTAACTCTTCGAAAAAGAGAACACCGACATTTCCACAATGGAAGTCACACTGCCATCTACCGACGAACCACCAAATAATCCAACTCGCTGGCAAACGCAGGTAAATGAACTCCCCAAACTGAATTTTATCTTGACTCTTCCGAGGAGGAGCTAAATTTATTCATCGTTTGTTGCACATTTTATTTTTAAAAAATCCAAAATTTCATGTTTTTTCACCAATTTGGTGAATTTTTCACATTTTTTCATACTTCCCCTACATTTTGTTACTTGGTGGCATCCCTGTAAGCGGGGTCGCAATCGGTTCTTCCCTTCTGTATATTTTCGCTGGTGTGGAGGCGCACACCTCTATTACGCACTTCACTTCAACAGCGATCTCTATTACATAATCTAAAGGTAGCAACCGTCACAATTGCAGGCTAAAAATGTGTTAGTTTTTAGGGATATTACTCGATTTAAGCCCAATTTTCAGCTTTCAGGCCTAATTTTTACCTGCCGTTTTAATTTCATAAATAGCAGCTAACGGAGAACTGGGTTCGACGCTTCACGTTGCCGTGACAACAATCAAATGTTATAATTTCATTATGTTACGTCGCAAAAGCCTATTAGCTAAAAGGAAGCAACGATGTATTAATTTGCTGTGTTTTTTTAAGTTCACTTGACTACTGTTATAAATGGCAACGGACGACAAAGTCGTTCCTATAGCAACGCCACCTAAGTGATGGTGGGTATAGTCTCCCAGCTCTCACTGTACAGAATAAAATAGGGATCATGCTTCCCCCCCCCCCCTCACCTCGTAATTTGTCTTGCTGCCTGTCGCATTTAATGCAAATTATTCAGAAGATAGATGTCCATGACCCGGCACACCACACAGATTCGCTTTCCTTACGTTTCAGGCTTTTTAAACGCGGGTGGGCCTCATACTCTATACCCCAAAGGGAGAACAGAAAGAAGGGGGGGGGGGGGGTTTCTACGTGAATCTGAGTCTTTAATTGCTAATAAACAACAGTCAGTGAAGTTAAAAGATAATACTCTTCACAGAGGTTTCTCGCACAGGATAAAAACTTATTAAGTAGGTGCTATAACGCACAGCACCATCTTCAAATGTGAAAATAAAACGTTCAAAAAATAGCAAGCAGAGCTCTTGATAAAACACACAAACTCGCATGGAGGCAGAGATGACTGCTTCGTGCAAGATGGCTGCCTCCATCATGCGAGTCCGTGTGTTTCGACCAGGAGGTCGCAACTGTACTAAAAACAATACATTTCAAACCTTTGCAATCAGGATTCCTTCCGGCGCTTGGTCGACGTCAATAATTCCAACATGGCGCCAACCAACTTCCGGTTCTCGTCTGAATGAGATCTAGGACGATTGGCGAGAGGTCAATAGGGCAGTGACACGACGTAGTATTATTATGGTGTATAACGCTATGCTGGAGCCTTAATGGGTTAGCTGCAAGGGGCACTGCGGAGAGAAACAGAAGGGCGTCATACTGAAGCCGATGCTGTTAAGAGTGATTTCTTAGACCTAACACGCGCCATTTTTGTTGTTGGAGAAAACAACTTTATTTTAAGCCGAAGAAATCCGCTCTTCCGTTGTTTTTCCCTCCATTTTTATTTAGTGCACCTTGTAGTTATGCCTCCCAAAATCCATACTTGGAGCCAATATGGCCGTAAATGTCACTGCTCTATCCTACAATATATTTATTAATTTATTTTATTTACAAAATTATTGTAACCCCCTAAAAGAGCATGACAGCATTTTCAGCTTAAAAAAAAAAACAATTTTAAAAATAGAAGAAATATTGCAGCGCCTTTTGTAATCCGTTCTCGCCTGAATGAGATTCGTGAAATACACTTCCCATAATTCATCATTTCTGTCGTAATTGTGCGACAAAGGCAATGCATATATTGTGCAGGTTGCCACAAATGTGAAAACGCTGTATATATCTTAAAAATTAGTTCAAACTTTGGCTTGTGCCAGGATCAATTTTGCAAAAGTATCACAGTTTAATTGTAGCTGTGTGTGTTTTACCATACTCGTCGGATTTGAGTTTCACCAATATTTTGTGCTCCATAACAATCATTATAGCGGCTGCTATCCCATAATCTCAAAGCGGAAGTGTGTCCATTTGGCTGCGCCTTAAATCGTATATCTGCTTGCTCGGTAAACGCAGGACCATATATCGTCCTAAACCATGCGCAATGGTTGTTTGCCGTGACGTCACCATGAGTTAGCCAATGACGAACGAGAACAACGGCTGTTTGGCCGTCTGATTGGACTAGCCCAGTCACGTGATATGCACGTCACAGCAAACAGCCATGGCGTGTGGTAGTTTCAACAAGGGCTCTGCTTGCTACTTTTTAACGTTAAATTTTTACGTCTGGAGATGGTGGGGTGCGCTGTAGCACCGAATTAACACGTTTTTCTGCTTTGCGAGAAACGGCTGTGGAGTTCATTCCTTAATTGAAGGTCCATTCGTACGTCTTGTAAACATGCGCTGAGTTTACGCCGTAATAACAGCAAAGCGCATTGCTACGTAATATGCATTTTCAGGACGCAACGCAAACGTACCAAATGTTCAGGGATGGGAAACGACTTCTGCTGTACAGAGGGGGGAAAAACGGTTTCCCGAGAAGAACCTGGTTTTCATCACAGGAACCAGTCCGTCGACGAGAATGTCTGAAAGTCGAGGAGCTTGCTGCATTAGGGCAGATTTTCCACACTAGAGCGAGGTGTGGCGCTACTGTTATTTCTTCCTCGCCTCAATTCTCCTGCTGTTCTCCTTTTATCTATTCTATCGTCCATCAGCACTGGAAGTGTTGGAATGCTGTACTAAAGCAGGGGCTCAGTTGCAGCTATCAGTCCTGATTTCATGTATTCGTCGTCTACCCAGACATGTTGGTTACTTGATTTAGACAATCTTGGGGTTGACCCATAAGGTCATCAGCCCCACACTCTCGGCTCAGTTGAGAGAGTTCCGATATCAAGACTTGCGGCTTGGTGGCAGACCCATCAAAGTTTTATGAACACAAAAATACAATAATATAAGATCTTAATTGTTTACTTCCAATTGCGTGTCTCGCCTCCTGGCTCAATCTCGGGAGGCCCGTGACGGAAAGAAAATGCCATTTTTCGTGACTTTGGTAAAATAAGATTCGGCGAAGTTCAATCAGCTGACCTGAAGCCTGGAAACGAAGATAGTAACAACATGGACAATCGTTAAACGCCACATTTAGTACACAACAGGGATTAGGTTGAATGAGGATGGGTCCATGTAGGCACGCTTGGTCTAGTAGAGTTATCAGTGGTATTACGTCTGGCAGTCTGAACAAGAGGCGTATGCAGCTGTCGGGTGGCCAGACTGTTGGAGTGTTTTATGTTTATGAACTGAAGCGTTACGAAATACGTGTACGAAACTCTGATCACCTGCTTGATCGTTTTTAATGTGGTATGTCTGTCAGCAGCATAAGAGTTGCAGCAAGAAATCTCCTCGAGCGTAGCGAGACGACGCGGAATGAGCGAGCGAAGCGAAGGACTTCGCTAGTAAGATCTTAGTTGTTTATTTCCTGTGACGTATATTGCATTAAGACTGTAAACATCCCGCCCATGCGCACGTACAAATATCTTTCGTATTCCATTACGAAGACTTCTTGGATGTAAAGGCTTACCGTTAGAAATTCGACGCGTCGTCCAGTTAGCCGCCGATTCTGCCACCAGTTGCGCTGCCAACACCCTAAAAATGAACTGCTCTAGTATGCGGATTGAACTGTGAAAGGTACTCGTGACACGCGATACGCGGATTTTAAACTTAAAACACTGCATTGACACCAAATAATTAAACTTTAACAACAATGGCTTCATGCTACGTACCTCTTTGTCCACTCGACGTCAAAACAAAGTCTCCGGAGGTTTAATTTCATGAATTTCAAGCAGAAGAGCAACCAAGGTACGTGTGTATTGTACTGTATGATGAGCTACGGCGTTTTCTATTCTCTTTAAAAACGTGTTAAACGATACTTTGACGTAGCAGTAAATCGTCCGAAGACTTCAAGAATAGTCACCATTACCGTAAAATAATGTTCGTTTAGCGCTGCAACACCGGTATATCTAATAATGAGAAGATATCACGTTTTTGTGCATCCCGCTAACACTAATCAATGCTACGATTTGGGTTTTTCGTTCTTCGTGCTTTCACTTCAGCGGAACGCTTGGACGACGCGTCTAGCATGCTACGAAACTGAGCGTTAAGTCTTTTAAATATAGGAAGTCTTGCCAATACTTAAGGTACAAAAGTGCCCAACAAAGAACTTCGGATAGTGCGGCTTCTCTTATACCAGTTTTGGTTTCGGGTGGATAATGTTATACACGCAGAAATAACCGCATTATAAATTTTCCTTAGTTATATTCCCCTATTTATACGCTACCATTTCAATCAGAAATACCACATTGACTGTTAAATACGATTAAGTGTATTTTCATACAAGCGTCAAACTTATTTTTGAAATTATTATTGGGTGAAGGAGTAAATTAGACGAATTACTAGCTGATAGTGTTATTTCTCCGATATCCCACCATTTCCAGCACCTTTTTCCCAAATTTTTTTTTTGTTTTGCAAATAAAAAAAAAAAATACAACCCCTTTTGCCTTCACGTTTCTCTAGCATTTCTAAATTCCAGAGATTTTCTCATTTGATACGAAATCCGCATAAATAAATCTCGGTAATAATCAGCTTTATGAGTTGCCTCCTCCATTGCCAATTCAGCATCGTTGTTCTTACGGATTAAAATGCAAGAGGACTTAACTTTTAACGCGGGGCGGGGGCGGGGGGAGGGGAGGGAATAAGGAGGGGGGGGGGGGAAGAGGCAGAAGGGTGAATCCTCCAAGCGGGCTTAAACCAAGTAATTTATTGGTCCCCAATCCACACTAACGAACAGCCGGTCATAAAGCCGCAGCTGAGGCTTCAACGTCAGCCGCAAGGCACGCGGGGCAAGCCTAACGTCTTGCCCAAAGGGGCAGCAAGGGCTGCACCACGAAAGCATCATTGCTGTGTAATGGTAATAACGGTGGTAATGCTGATGATGGTGATTAGCCCCCGTGTGGTGTTGTTGGTGCTGGGGAAGGAAACGCGGGAGCAATCCCCATAAATTAAAAGAACATACCTCCCTATCTCTTCCCCTCCCCTACTCCAACGCCTGTCACTTCAATCATCTTGCTGTGGAAGGAGAGGGTTGCTGCAACAGACACTAATGTAGCGTCAGAATTGTGTGTCGGCATTGTGGTTTGTTTACACGTTTCCGTTTTAGTCTTCTGTCCGGCCGAAAGGGCAGAAAAGTAACAACTTTGTCCGTCCGTTGCCTTTTTTAAAAATCCAGAACGGTACCACACAGACAAACTGTTCTCGCCATTAGAGTCAGCATCCAGAAATTAGTTAAAACCAGGGATAGATTAGTAGGTAGTGGACGCTTCTTGAAAACATGGAATAAAATCATACCTGCTTCCATCACCGGCACCAGAAGGCAGCACTTGTCAGGTTCACGTAGGAGGCGAAACTTGAAATAAAAAATGGCAGCATCGTTACCATGGTAACCACGGCAATAGAGACATACCTACGGAAATTGGCGAAATGCTCGTGCGTGGGCAACACCGGAAGTTGTAGTACTTTTTCTGTGTTCGATTCAAACCGTATTCAGTTCGTTACAAGAAACGCGAACCACGGAAAAAACTTACGCCTAAACTCAGCACGCTTCTCGGTACACAAAACCATGCGTTACACTTAGCGCCACTCGTAACGATAACCCATTTTAGAATTGAATGTTGGAATAAAAAAAGTAAAACTTGATCAGACAGTTCTGATCTATCTTAAAATTATTTTAATGTCCGAATCTGACAAATGATAGTTTTTAAGTGATTAATTTTGTATTCTTATCGTGATCAATTGGATTTAGTGACGCCAAATAGCTTCGATCCCCATGATGCTTTGCGGTTCCTGTTACTGGACGACAGCGCCCTCTGGTGGTAAATCGTTGAAAGCAGATATTCGTTTCACCCAAATGTTTGAAAGAGTGGCATTACCTATATATTCTACCCTGGTTAAAACAGACAGAAAAAAATACCGGAAGTATGAAGCGGAAGTGGGCCGAAAGAGGCCGGAAGTGGCCGACAAGTGAGCCCATCATCTATGGAACGGTAACAGATAGAGACAAATGGTTTTTCACCATTATATTTAGCATTCAAAAATTAGTTAAAACGAATTTTAAAAAAGCCGGAAGTATGAAGCGGAAAATGACGAAAAGTGGCCAGAAGTGGCCAACAAGTGAGCCCATCATCTATGGAACGGTACCAGATAGAGACAAACGGTTTTCACAATTAGATTCAGCGTTCAAAAATCAGTTAAAATGAATTAAAAAACCGGAAGTATGAAGCGAAAGTGGGCCCAAAGTGGCAGAAGAGTACAGAAGATTGGTTGCGACTAGGTAGTCGCTGCAGCCGCTTGTTATTATTTTAATAATAACTGTCGGGTAGGACACGGGAAGAAGCTTCTTGCTACCCACGGGGTCGAACTAACAAGTATTTGAACCAAGCATTGTTTCAGAAAATGACTGTTCTACGAATTCCCCCTTTATCTAGTATAGTGTCATATTGCTACGAGTAAGGTGAAAACCTTGCCTGCATTCCTAGGAAGGCCAGTCCGACGCTCGAATTCACACAAAAAAATTTGTATTATTATTTTTTAAAATCGTCGGTTCAAAATGGGCTCTTTTGCAGTTCCACAAATAACGGGAGTAGTTTTGAAGAGACTTTCCCTCACAACGACAGTAGGTGTTCCGTTAGTACCACTTCGTAAGCCAGTTCCACATACGTCCTTGAATTCCAAATGTTTTCATGTGTTAAAAAATCGAAAGGTTTCGATAGGTTTCCTCTTTTTTTTTTACACAATTTATTACCCCAAGATTAACACGGGTTGGAGTGAACAAGGAGAGAGTAAAATCTTGATTATTTTTTCCCCCACACATGTTAGGGAGCTCAGCGTCAGTACGTTGTAACTTCGCAGGATGCAACTTCGCTTGTCCTTGTCTTGCTGTGAATCTTTGCTTTGTAATGTAAGTTCAGTACCGTTTTCATTGTTTACTTGTTGCACAACTTGTCCTTCTGTTGCTGTGAATCTTTGCTTTACAATATAAGACCAGTACCGTTTAAGCTACGCGAACTAGGCATTGTCTTGATGTGTATATTTGCTTTGTAATGGAGAAAGCAGCACCTTGTCCCCTTGTATGCACAATGAGGTCTCCATTTCCTAAACTTTTAAATTTGCGAAGTAGTAATGCGCTAAGTCCTAATCGCTATGACGCGACATCGGCTAAATTTCCGCTTCGAAGAAAGAAAAGAATGAAAAAAAAAAAAGAAGAAGAAAAAAAAACGCATTGCGTTGTCGGAAAGTATCAATAGCCAGCGACAACAAACACCGCCATTACCTTGTATGTTATGATAATTACCAGCAATCCTCCGACATAATCGCCCGGCTCATCGCGGTTTTCGACTGGCGAGAGGGCCAACCCAGGAACGCAGCGGCATTTTGTCTGTCGTGATGGGCTTGATGAATTAAGCCGCTGAAAGGCTCGAGGGAGCGTCGCGCGAGCGCTTATCATTCTTTCCGGTTCGCACGTTTTATTTGTCCTCCCGCGCTGGCTGGCAGTTGCATTTCTCAGCCAGTCCTCCCTCCGAATTCGCCTGGCTGTTCCACTCCCTCCCAGGTTGTCGTAGCCATAATGATGAATGGGATGAGGGGAGGGAGGAAGCACGGCAAGTGGAAGGGCCCCAGCCGATAATGGCCAGCCGTTAACGGCGAGTTGTTGACAGCTATAACCCAACTGGGTGGCAATGACTACTCCAGTTGGAAAGAGGGGGTTGAAGTGAGGTGGGAAAATGGATCACGCGGCGGCCATTTTAGGTTTGACGAAATTATGGTAAAATTGTGCCAATTAAGGTTACAAATAATTTTTTTTGAACATGTCGTGCGACTATTAATGAATTGGTAAATATTTCAAACTAATAAACTCGATTACTCTCATCGTCGAATTCACCTTGAAAAAAAAATAACTATGAAAATAAAAAGTACCTGGAAGGTTTCATTGATAATTTGATAAATGCCCAGTTTGGCATGGGCTATAAAGGATTATTAACTAATTTTTCTCTGCCTCATCGAAACCATTGGAACAATAGTAAGCACTGGAACGAAGTATGTTTGAAAATGTGAAGCCCACACTGCACAATGTCAACACAACCCGACGTTACGAGCTAACTCCAGCACATTATCACGGGACAAAAAAAAACAAAAAAAATATATACTTAAAATTGCATAAAGGTGCAAACAGACATTCGAGTGCAGACAAAACTGCCTAAACCATGCGCAATGGCTGTTTGCCGTGACGTCACCATGAGTTAGCCAATGACGAACGAGAAAAAACGGCTGTTTGGCCGTCTGATTGGTGATATGCACGTCACAGCAAACAGCCATGGCGCGTGGTATAAGTCAAAACAACAATTCGAACAAATTTTAAAAAGGAGATTTAACTAATTTTAAAATTAAAAAAAAGGAAGAGAAGGTTGACCTTTTTGTGCTGAAAGCACCTTAAGTGGCGACTATTGAGTGCAGTCTGGGTTTTATTCATTTTCCCCTGGTGGTGAGTATGTCAAACAGTTATTTCTATGGTACTCCGGTGTCGAAATTTGGCAACAGAGATCTCTCTGAGGGGTGCTGAATTCTCTTTAAATTTGCTGCCATACGTTTGCATGCTGCATGAAATTTTAAGTGTATTGTGTTTTTTTTATTGCCTTGATAATGAGCTGCAGTCAGCTCGAAACGTCGGGTGATGTTGACATTATCACGTTTTGCATTTCGGGCTTCCCTTTTTCAAACATTTCATCCGAAGCCAGGCTGTAACCATTTTACAGTATGGCGTCCCTTTAAGGTGGATGGCTACTGAACGGCAAAAAACTAACCCCCAACGCGTGCTTTTGAGGGGTCCCCTAGGAGACCCGAGCAAAGCGAGCAGCAATAGCCCAGTGGTCAGCGTCCTCGTCACCAAACCAAGTGATTGCCGGTTCGAACCCCCCGCGACCTACCTTAGTAACTAAAAAAAATCCACCCTGCTTGGCATGGGCTTTAAAGGGTTAAATATGGGCAGCTGTATCAATCCGGGACAATAAGTTAAGAATTACCCCTGATGAAACTCCTTTCCCAATCGCTTGAGATTCGTTTTAGTTTCACGTGCATGGTAAGGCCCCGTTTAAGCAACACCTCGCCATTGCAATCTCGCAGCGAGAAGCTAGAAATTATCTGAAATTCCAACATGGCGGCGGTATGAGCTCTGCCAGCTCGCAACGAAAAAAAGTCAATAATTGAGTTTAGAAGCGATTGTGAAAACTGTTTCGTCAGGTGGAAGTCGTTATCTTACTGTCATGAATTACAAGACTGCAAGCATTTGCTCAAAAGATGTCGGATTTAGAATGCGAGTCGTTGCGTAAATGCGCCCTAAGAACACGCTTAGCAATAGCTGCGTGAACACACCCACTGCACGCCCTTCGTATGTCTAAATTCAAAATTCAAAGATGAATAGAGTGGAAACATCGCCAGTGATTCTTCTGATTATGTTTTTCCTGATTTCTCTGGAATGGGTGATTCTGTTTTTTTCAATCTTGTTTTCCATGAGCTGCTTTATTTTTATTTTATTTATTTTTTTAGCCTGTGATATTTTTGACGTATATCAGCCCAATCACAGCCAGCTTGCTCTGGTCAGCGTTCTGATTGGTCTACCGAGAGGGTGACTTTACTGATAATCGCTCAGGTGCAAAAGTGGTAAGCAGGAATCACAACTAGTTGGCACCACACAAAACCAGAATAGCATACTTAAAAAGCTCAATTAAGCACTTATTAAAGAACGAGAAACTAATAACGTATGTGAGATCGTTTTGTTTACTTTATATTTCATTGTTTTCGATGGGACGGCGTCGATTGCTACACTGACTTTTGGCACTGAGAGGTACTAACTAGTGAAACCTGTAAGAACAGAATTTTCAATACCATGGCAACAGAACTAGCCGTTAGGTCTGATTTGTTTAGGTCCGATTCCTGCATTAGGTAAAACATTACACTGCAATAAATACAATGTATTTACATGTACGCAGTCCATCATAAGAATGAACGGTCACTTGGAAGTTAGGGCTCGTTTACGCAACGACAGTTTTCTCGCTCACTAGCTTTTACTTGATCAATACTAAATCTGATGGCAGCTTCTTGCCTTTACCGGAGTATGCGGCTTTCGAGTTGTCTATGCGTATTAGTAACCGTGGCAACGACGCAGACCCAAACCTTCTCCTCGTGCCTCGTGACACAGCGTACGATGCTTGCAACATTTGAACGTCGATTTATGACAACAAGAAAACAATTTTTGCTGCATTACAAGACGACGGACTGTTTTTTGTATGCCGGCATTCGATGATTTGTCTTCGATGCGATAGCCACGAAATGGACACCATGTTGGATTTTGAATTCTCGCTGCGAGAAGCTATTTATTCTACCGACGTTTGATCATTGTTAGAAGTTGTACTTTGAGGGAGAATAGCAAATTTTGGAAAAACGTGAAATGACAACAATCGTGCAGCAATGTTTAAAATTACTATAGCACTTTGTTCTTTATCCGTGTTGTTATTTATAATACATACAATTTGTTATCTATTATCGCATTCATTTAGTAGCAACGAGAAACTAATTATAAATAAATAACGGTTGACTAGCAAATAGCTTTCGGCGAGCGAGAAGGCCTGTTTGCGTAAACGCGCCCTTATTTTAACCCAATTTTAGTGAGAATCGAGTTGGCTTCTACAGCACCCAAATATCGCACGGAAGTAACGCAGGTGGAGGTCACAGCCCAACGGCAAAACAATTTGCGACTAGATAAATATAAATAAATAACAAATATGGATGTAAAAAAAGTATAGCTAATTTAAATGTAACATGAACATTTAGGATAATTTTAGCAATACGTGAATTAGTGAGTTTCACTGACATTCTGTGATCGTTTCTACTATGACACAACCTGAGAAAAGTCTGCACAATGAAGCGTATTAAAAAACGAAACTGAAACAATCCCGAAAGTGAAAGGCTACAACACGTAAGCCACTACTTACAGACTCGCTAATCCAACATCGTCATTAGCTAGAGGCCTCTAGAGGAGAATGATGATGATGATAAGCAGGGACCTGTTAACCTGATAACCTGTTCGGTAGTGCCATCTTGTGGCTGAAGGTGATTACGTGGTGTGATGCGTAGTTGTAATTAATTCGTGTAGTTATTTCCCCATTCCCAGATTGTTGCTGTTTCCCGAAAAGATTGCTTAGGGCTGGAAGATTTGCAGGAGAAGGGAGGGGGGGGGGGAGGGACGTGGGCTTAGGGGAAGAGGTTATCAGTAGGGGAAAGATGATCTGTGTGTGTGTGGCGAAGGCGAAGGCAGCGAGGTGGGGGAGGGGGGAACTGGAGAGGTTGCTGACGGAGGTTAGAAGATTTTGGACGATTCGTCGAGGAGGAGATTTGCCTTGGTCTTTTATTTTGTAACGCTGCGTAGTTAGTGGAGCCACTAGTTTTCGGGCGTTTGTGATCGCACACGCACGCTTCTAGTTTTATTCGTACTAAACTAAGCTCTTGTGGTAATAATTTTTGAAACAACAGACCACAGCTTCGGCTGTTATGGGGTGGTCGCTCCTTTTTTTTCAATTTCCGAATTGTTTTATATTCCGTAAATGTACTTGAATAAAATGTCACTTCATTTAGCTTCACTTCACATACTAATCTGGTTGGGAGTGACATTAAGCAGGCCTCGCAGACCCTCCAATTTAAAACTATAGGTTAAGAAACAGGTTATAAAATATAAAAAAATGTAGGTTTTTGTAGGCTACTTGCATCGTACCCGGCTTCGCCCGGGGTTTTCTTTCGCCCGTGGTTGTTTCCCAGTTTTCGGTCGGTGTTGCGTGAGATTAACTGCGACTGGCTATTTTTGTTCCTGTAAGTTTCCCTTTCCCTCCTATGATCTCCCTGCCCTCACCCTCCCCTCTCCTATCCTCCCTTCCTATCCTGTCACCCACACAGACGCACTGCCCCACTCCCTGTTTATCGCTTTGGCTTGTAAAGTCATTTATCGCTGTTGTCTGAACGTTGACTGAGCTTGGTTGTTGTTTGGGATGTTGTTGTTCAGTTAATGGATAATCATATGCTTATTGGTCATGACGTCTTTTAAGACATTCCTCTGCGATGACCGCGTAGAGCAAATTGTTATTCGAGGCAACAATGTGCCAAATTCAACTTCTTTTCAAGGCCACAACGTACCAGTTCCAACTTCTAGCCAAGAATTGAAACACTCGCCCGTTTTCATTGTAGGTGGTTCTCCTTCCGGGGGTCGTCGTTGCTTCATTTCTGCAATGAGACTTTGGTTTATAATTTAAGATTTTTCGGCCAATAAAAGGCTTTTATAGGTTTATTTTTGGTCGTTTATTTCATTCAGTGTACTTAAACGGTTATTTATTTATTACAATAACATTTCGCTCCACCCACTCAATTGGCATCGATCCACGCTTCATATAATTTAAATAACTAATTTTAATAACTAAAAGGTAAATGACATTGCAATTCAAAAACACATCGTTCCGGAACCAGCTTTTAATAATGTAGGTTTTTATAGGTTATTAGGGTTTTTTTTTTGTAAAAATACAGGTCCGTAAAAAACGCAACTGCAAAATTTTTCAAGTGCAGACTATTTTGTTAGCAACCCTCCGAACTGTAAAGGGACTTTCAAAACTACCCGTTCTATTAGACGACAGCTGACCTTTTACGTTTCTGGAGGGTGCTAACAAAGAGTTTGGACTTAGAAAAATTATGCTGTTGTGTTTGTTATGGACCACCCTGTTTAGGGTCAAAATTAAAATATATATTTTTTTATATGTTGCTGCCGCCCCTGCATTAAAGGGATATACCTCCCAGCGCCATTTTTCTCAAACCTTCACATCAAGTACGGCCCCAAAGGTCTATTTCCTTACCGTAGTCTTTCCCTTGAAAAAAATCCTTTTTAAAATGTGGCGTCTAGGAGATTTTCTGTTGAATATAATGGAACTTTATTTACTAACGACCCGTCACTAAATCATGCATTGCGCGCGTACATTAATCATGACGTTTCATCTCTGTGTGTACATCTACTAATTTTCTAATAATTACCATGACATCTACAATCTATAGACTAATGCGGTAAAAATTAAAATTAATTATTCCAATAGATCGCCGAAGCAAAATTATAAGGCACTATTCTAGAAAATGATAAATTGTGATTTTAAAATACGAGAATCATTCCGATTTTTAACGACACTATCAATGGGTTCACGCTGGCTGGACTATTAGGTACAATGCCAATTGAGACAGTAGTTACGTTTTTCGCTGCGAGGAACGAAGCCACAGTCTCAGTTGACCTTAGCTGTGGTAAATACGCGGATGTGATCGTCGCGTGGGTGTTGTGAGGCAGGCGGAAGGTTATTAGGCAGGCGGTATGTTGCTTTAAGTTTTGCATCCCTTCTGTTACCCTAAACGAGCCATCAAAAACTCGAAATTTACTCCATCGGTATAATGCGAAACACCACAATATTCTCTTCTTTGTATGATTTTCCCCTTATATTTTACTCTCATTTCTAAATTTCATTCGTCATCGTCCCCCTCCTCACCGTTTTCCTTCCCCTCCCCACCGCAACAAACCATTTTACCTATTTCAACGAATGACATGCACAGAAAAATAACGGGATTTATTTTTGAATTTTTTCAAGTCTTATACGAAAGGCGAAATCTACATTGTCCTGCCAAACCGGATATGCCCGTCATCCTTATCGCCCGCGAACCGGATGCAAATCTGGATTCAAAGCGAGGCCGGCTTCCATTACTTTCCTCCAAACGCAACCTTCCCGCATTTTTCCTGTGAGCCCTGGAATTATTCCAGGAGAATGACACATGTCGGCACCCGAAAGATGACAATCGCGACAAACGGATATTCTATTAGCTGGAAAGAGATGCCACCTATCACCTCCACGCCGCCACGATGACATCAACCGAACGCTTTTACAATATGACGCTTCGAGCTTAAAGGGGATATTGTCATGCTGAACACGTTCTTGACCCAAATTTGACATTTTCTAACGCAAAAAAGGAGATCCGATGAGACTTATCGTACCAAGGATTGGTTTAGGGTAGGGTTTAACGATCAAATAGGATGATTTGATACTTTAATTTCTTTAAATTATAATAATAATCAGTTTATTACGATGGCTTGAAATTCATGGCGAAATTGTGTGTGCCGTGTAAGACAGGTACAATAAATAGCAGATGATAGGAATAATGGGAAGGTAATATTGAACACAGAATATTTGTTTTGACGAGTACTATTAGGGACATAAATCCATAGCAGGCATCAGAAACAAAAATAAACACAACGCAACAGTTTAAAGGGATATACCTCCCAGCGCCATTTTTCTCGATCCTCCACATCAAGTACGGCCCCAAAGGTCTATTTCCTTACCGTTAGTCTTTCCCTTGCTAAAAAACCGTTTTAAAATGTGGCGTCTAGGAGATTTTCTGTTGAATGTTGTAAACTATATTTAATAACGAACCGTCACTAAATGATGCATTGCGCGCGTACAATAATCATGACGTTTCATCTCTGTGTGTACATCTACTAATTTTCTAATAATTACCATGAGATCTAAAATCTAATAGACTAATGCAGTAAAAATTAAAATTAATTATTCCTATAGATCGCCGAAGCAAAATTGTAAGACACTAGCCTAGAAAATTATAAATTGTGATTTTAAAATACGAGAATCATTCCGGTTTGTGACGACACAAACGTTGACTTGATTCTGTCTCGTGTACTATTCGCAAAGCCAACCGAGACAGCAGCTATGCGAGGAACGCAGCTACCACCCCAGCCGACCTTGGCACTGTAATTGCTCGGATGATGATCTGAGTGTAGCTGTAATTTGGCACGCGGAATGTTATGAGGCAGGCCGGGTGTCCCTTTAAGTCGTCAAGCTATAACTGTTTGAACAAGCTAAAATGTACATTCAAGATTTATTATATATATATATATATTTTAAACGTCCGTAGGCAATGTGGGCGTTACCAAATCGATTTTTACTATTATGCAAGAAGACGTAGCCGAATAGTTTATTTTTATCTCATTTATCCCATTAATTTGGAGCAGTTCAGTAGGGATTCCATCGAAGATAGTAGGAATTTTAAATTTGTTTGTTCGTTTTCCATATTGAGTATTGGCAAAAGGCTTACTTCATATCGAAAAATGGTTTTCCTGAAATAATTATTCTTTAGATTTGAGCTTAATTTGTGGCCAGAATTAAAATAGTTTCTCAGAACCACACCGATATCTCTAAATTGTTTAATTTTGAGAATTTTTGTTTTCCTGCACATTTGTTTAGATTTTAAATTTCCATATTCGCTAAAAAGAATTTTTATGATTCGGTTTTGCAGTTTTTGCAGTCTATTTATGTGACCCAAGAATAATAAATCATTTTGTTGGCTTTTTATGTTATAGGGTAGAGACTAGGCATTAGCTTTTGTAAATTTTGTGCAATTTTATTGATCTGCATTTTTTAATCTAGCTTCTATCTCTATACATAATACGCTTAGGTTGGGCATTGTATGGGTTGGGCAAGCAAATTCATCATTATTATGCACTACAATGAAAGAGGGTATATAATGAAAGAGGGCGAGCGACCGACAAT
Organism: Lithobius niger; assembly: GCA_023313725.1. NCBI lineage: Eukaryota > Metazoa > Arthropoda > Chilopoda > Lithobiomorpha > Lithobiidae > Lithobius > Lithobius niger. The sequence continues at coordinate 16,071 of JAHWFP010010437.1, read as the reverse complement.
GTCAAACAAACAGATGTGGCCTATAACAATCGACATATTGCATTAATAAAGCTAGCTCTTAAGAGCCGACTTCGAAGAGTTTCAAAGTTGGTTGAGTAACAATCACTGCATGCACAACCGTTGTTGGGTTTGTTGGGCTTGGTATCAGAACAGAGAAACGTCCCCCATTGAAAATAAACATTTACTTCCATAACACAAATCAGCTGGGGTTCAAAGACGGAGCAGAGATGGGGATATTCAGACTACACAATAGGGGAAACCAGGGCTCACTACAGTGTTACGCTCAGGTATGCGGGAACCAGCTAGCCGGCGTATGTTACGCCGGGGGTACAGCTAGTTCTATTTAATACATAAAGAACAATTACACTCTGTTGCACGCAGTATTTAATACAATAAAAGAAAAAAAATGAGACTTACCAATTCTAGTGTCACTACTGGATGGCGCGATATGTCATTAGGCCTAATTTCTGTGAACAGGTGCCTAGTACGGCCAAACTCGGCCTAGAATCGAAGTAATTTTTCCTAGTAGGGGAATCAGAAGAATCAGGTGTGGCTGGCATTATCAATTCTCTCATAGCGTTGTTATACAGGCGGTTTCTTTAGTCCAAAATTCTCATTCAGTCTCAAACTTTCCGTCGTTTGGTTCCTTCAATCCCAAACTCTCCTTCATTCGGTTTCTTCAAGCACAAAATATGCTTTGTTTGCTTCATTCAGTTCCAAACTTTTCCTTCGTTTGGTTCCTTCACTCCCAGAGTTTCATTCGTTTGGTTCCTTCATCCCCAAATGCTCCATCGTTTGGTTCCTTCAGTCCCTAACTCTCCTTCGTTTGGTTTATTCAATCCCAAACTCCTTCGTTTGGTTCTTTCAACTCCAAACTCTCCATCGTTTGGTTCCTTCAGTCTCAAACTCTCCTTCGTTTGGTTCATTCAGTCCGAAACTCTCCTTCGTTTGGTTCTTTCAGTCCCAAACTCTCCTTCGTTT
>JAHWFP010010437.1:0-14917 GCA_023313725.1 Lithobius niger | reverse complement strand
ATCCTTCGTTTCGTTCCTTCAGTCCCAAACTAGCCTTCGTTTGATTCCTTCAGTCCCAAACTCCTCAAAATCTAGCCAACCCTTGTGTGCATATACGATTAATGCCACACAAAAAATACCGCCGTAGTGTAAAAAGCAGGCTGTAAGGCTGCACGAAAAAATAAATCTTCAAAATCAGCGAAACAAGAAAAATAATGTAGGCATCGTACGAACCCTTTAAGGAAAAACTTGGAACACTGATACCGAACGTAGCAATGGCAAACTTTTTCATTTACGCTTTAAACTATTAGTCGATGGGATTAACTTTACAATGTTGGTATCTGTTGATATCCATCCTTTTGAAGGGCGAAATCTTTCTCATCTTGGCAAATATATTACCAGTTTAGGTTTTTCGACATGGTTATAATAAATTCGTGTCTAGATTACAAACCCGCGTACTACAAGTTGGTAAAGTGTCCGTTTATTCTTCTTACAGTATACTTCAAGCTGAGAACTTGGAGCATTCAACCATCACGTTACAGCAAAAAGTACAAACGTTTTTCATAAGGCACACAGAACGTGGTCAAAAACGATCAATAATATTAGAACTTGGAAAGACATGACCTGGAAACAAACGTACGCCCCAGCCCCCGCACTGTGCAATTATAGCTAAAAAAAAAAAGTAAATTTTGCAATTGGCATTTTCAATCTTTTCTTGAGCTTGAAAGACTCAACACATTCTTAATCTTGTCTCATCATACGTATTTTCAAGCCAAAACGAAACTATGAATCAAGTCATAGCTAGGAATATTTTAGGGTACGGGGGGGGGGCGGGAATCATGCCATAGCTAGGAATATTTTATCCCCCCCCCTCCTCAATTTTATGCCTCCCCCCCCACCACGACGAAATAAAAATAGTCTAAAACCCTTAAACTAAATCGTAAATTATCTTGGGTAAGCTTTTTTAATGCCCTCTTCAGTCTCCCCCCCTTCCCCTTGCTAGTTTTGGCCCTGGCGCGTGACAGAAAGACTTGTCATCACTACGATCGAATGGGCACGGTGTCAAACTGCGAACATGCGCGCACAAAACCGCTTCCCCCCCCCCCCCCCCCCCAGCCCCACCAACTCTTAAGCATTCGTGTCGGCTTCTTAGCTAGGTTTCTTTAGAACGAAATTTAAAAGCGCAAACTGTTTTTTTCTGCACATCCACTGAACGTGAAGATCAAGGGGTTTTGGACACGACGACAGAAACGACATAAATTGACGGCCGAAGGTGTGAATTGCAGATTTATCGGCAGCCTTCCTAGGTAAGTCTGTGGTGACTAGGTCAATCTTCGGGTGACTTACGGCTCAGCATAGCCCCTGTCTCTGCGCGGGGGCGGCGGGGGTGACTAGCTGACATGGCTCTTCCTGCCGCCATTTTGGAAAACTCGATTGAGTTTACGGCCACTAAAAATCGGTCGTAAACCAGCTGTCACCTCGTGGCGCCCGCCATCTTGTGGCCAATGTTGGAATTCGATTTGTACTGTTGGTAGAAGCGCCGTAGAGACGCCTCGTTCTTTTTTTTTCTTTTTTTTTATTTGCAGCCGTTGTTCTTTTTTGAGTTACTTTATTTTCGTTTTCACGTATTTTCATTTTTTGTTTTTATTATTTTTATTATGAGCCATGACTGTATCGTTTAGGTTTATACGTGTCAGAATTGAAGTTTGAGACTTTCATCGAAGCGCCGTGTAGCAAAAATACCCCAACAGAAAGAAAATGGAGGTCGACGAGAAACGATTGGAGGATGATCGCAGCTTTAAAAGGTGCAGCGTCCAGCTACGTGAGCAATCGTTTTCTGGGACTGATAACCTTGCGACATACGCCCAACACACGAATCGAATTCTCTCGCAAGATGGAAAGGAATTGCACATAAAAGGAATTGTAAATAACTACGTTTTTTTAAAGTGGTGGGCTCGAGTAAAAAATCGAATACGACAAACAAATGTAATATTTTGTACGTACTTTTCTGAATTACTGCCCAAGTATTACAAACACATAAAATTACACATTCATATTTGACGTCACTCTGAAATCTTTACCATCGCAACGTTGGCGCTGAACAGGTCATGTTTATCAGAGTAAAAGAATATTCTACAAATATTCTGTACCATTCGGATAACAAATTAATTTAGAAATCGTTTCTTTGTGTCGCCTGAAATTCTTTATGGTTGGAGTACAACAATGCATCATGCTTGATACTGCCAGACTCGAGGACTTGGATCGATGTTTCTGTGTTTATGAAAAGCTTTGTAATTCCTTGTTTGATGAAGGGTTTATTCATCGCCGAGTTTTAGTTGCATGAACTGTAATGGGGCTCTTCAAAAACAAGCGAAATGCTCTGGACACAAAAAATTGTGTGGTGGTTGTTGTCTGAAGGAGGCTACTCGTTGCTGAGTTTTCGTGGCTTGAACGGTGATGAGGCGCTTCAGAAACAAGTAACGCTCCATCACCGCCAAGTTCTGAAAGCTTCGGCTCTTCAAAGGAGTAATATCAACACACCAAAACATTCGCCAAGGAGTCACAAATTCTCCTCCCCAACCCTTCTTGTTGCGAAGGGTACACGAACACTGGTGCGTCAGATTCGATAGGTGTCTCGGTCCCGGTTGTACACCTCTGGCTTCATACAGACCCGGGTTCGATCCTAGTAATGGGAAGTGTATATGTACGGGTTTTTCTCCAGTTGCTTCCCCCGTTGCACTAGTGTTTCCTCCGGGTACTCCGGTTTCCTTCCTCCTGCGGCAAAAAAAACAACTGTTACGGTGGGGGTTCCTTACACTGACCATCTGCCGCTTGGGCCTTCCTTACTGGCCGACGCCTAAACCATGCGCAATGGCTGTTTGCCGTGACGTCACCATGAGTTAGCCAATGACGAACGAGAACAACGGCTGTTTGGCCGTCTGATTGGACTAGCCCAGACACGTGATACGCACGTCACAGCAAACAGCCATGGCGCGTGGTATAGTGTATATAGTAAAACACATCGCAGCTTTATTCTGGATTTCGGCACCGAACGCGATCCGTATGGCATGAGACATCTAGAGAAGAAGCAACCTGATATGTTTACCATTCAAACATCCCCCCCCCCCCGGGCCAAGCCGTCCCCCCGCCAACTCTTTCGATCATTTTCTTTACTATTTTTTACATTTTTTTACATTAATTTACATTAATTAGAGCAAAAAGGTATCGTCAAGTTGCAAAAGCGAAAGGCGGTAATTATTTCAATTTCACCCTAATGGTAATCATACAACTCCTAATAATGACAGAAAATCAGCCTTCGTACACGACACCTGCTTAGCCCCGTACTAACGCTGGTCCCGTGCTTAACCCACTAGTCCCGTACTTAGAGGTGTCGTGTACGCGTGTTTTCCGTCACTAGTCCGCGCTTACGCTAGCCCCGCTGAAACGGCCTTTAGCACGGTTCTTAGGTGTCGTGTACGCCGATGCGGGGCTAAGCTAACTGGACTAAGCAAGAACGCTTGCCTTCTGATTGGCTGATACTGACGCTATAGGAAGTGACGTCAACACAAAAAGAACTCCGTGGACAGCCGAAGAAAACAGCTACTAATAGGGATCGTTATGAACAGACATGAATCTAACAGGCAACTTAACAAGTGAACTAAAGATTTTTAAAAATTAAATTTCAATTCAAATTTCATTTGTTGCATAAACTAATAACTCTTAATCGTTGTGGAGCCTAGTGGTTTCGATTTTTAACAGCATGGGATTCTTAAAAAAAGACGCAGCCTACTACTTTTTTTTATTGAAACTACCAATACTGGGCAAAATAGCCCATTTTCACCTTTTTATTTTTACTAGTTTTGGTTAGCCCATGAAAATAATTCTGTGGTTCTCAGGTGCTTGGACATTCATAAAATTCGCCTGAGTCAACTTTTTTCATATCAGTAATGAAAAGTAGTATTGCATTTTTCGAAAAGTTAAAGTGGGACTATCACAGATTAAACGTTTGCAGAATCTCGCAATATCTAGCGTTTTCTAGAGCTATTTAGGACTTGCTTGCACCAAGCCAAAGAATGCACAATGCCATTTCTTTTAACGAAACAAACAAGCCAAGACCTCTTTAATTATTGGGTGAAGATTTGGCGCGTCCTCGTGCACCTGGGAGCATACTGCAAAGGTTAACAATATTGCTGTTGCTAGATGGCGACATGGTATTTTCGTAGGGTTTTCAATCAGTGATATAGTGCCACTTTAATTGTCCGATTTGGACTTTCCAATAAACCATTTAAATTGTTTTTCGAAAATAATCCTATCTTAAGTCGATAGCTTAAGAGTTCTGTGACGTAATCTGCGCCTCTCCCCAAAAAAATTGAAACCTTTTTATTTATTTTATTTACGTATTTACACCATTTTTTTTTGTTTTACAACCTTTATTTGCAGTATTTGTAGCACTAATCAGTGAAAGTGCATTTTTAAAATTTTGTAAAAGAAATTTAGCGCCCCTGGCAGTCATTTATGTGTATGGGGGAGGGGGTAGGCGGCTGCCCTAACTGCCCCCTCCCCCTCCCGTATGGCATGGCCCTGATTTTAAGACAGCACTGATGTTACCGATCACCGACGTTTTCTGTTCTGGCGGCACTAAATTAAGCTAACGCTGTACATCTTCTACGTCAAGGCGGAAAAAATTACTATAAAAAAAACTTTCTTACTCAACATTATCGTATTTTTTGCTTTTTAGCCTACTGGATGCCGTCATTGATGAATGTTTTGTTGAAATTTTTATCAATAATAAGACCTTGTCTAACTTGAAAGGCCCGAGTTCTAAGTGCCAATTTTTTTTTAGGTGCTTATGAGTACGTGTGACAAAATGGGGGGGGGGGGGATTGTACAAAATCAGCACGACATACTTTTGAATGATCACATACTTTTTATGTGTTTTCATTAAGATTTTATCTATAGGTACTGTCACTAGGCCGTCTACACTGAACTGAAGCAAAAGAATCTTATCCTTTTGCGAACCAAAGCAACTGCAGCGCAATTCGAAAGTTGTGCTGACACCAACTGAATTCTTCACAAGTTTCGATTAAAATATTAAGCTCCATTTTGAGGAACTGACGTCATCGCGTGTTGTCCAGACCTCGTTGATACGGGACTAGCGACAGGTGCCGTGTACGCGATGCGGGGCTAAGAGAAGGTGTCGTGTACGCGCGTTCTTCGTTAGTGCGAACTAGCTAAGCCCCGATTCTAAGCACGGGACCAGCGTTAGTACGGGACCAAGCAGATGCCGTGTACGAAGGCTGAATGACGGTGGTGAGTGACCCCTCCCTCCCTCCAACAGCAACTTCCAAATCCTTCTCCTATGCCTCGTACGGTTCCTCCTGTTGACGTTAGCTCCGAGACGTAGCGAACAGTTACGAAGGATACCCCTAATATTGTAAACCAGATTTAGTTGGCAAGGGAGTTGATGTAACATGCTCCGAACTAAAACCAGGAGTGCATAAAGACTGCGTCTCCAAGAGAATGCCATCCCAAGTTCTACCACTCCATCTGAGCCGCAACCCCCATGCTGCCAACTGAACAAGCAACCGTTTCTACCTTTGCGGTAAACGTACGTTAAAAGTCACAATGCGTAGGTTTTGCATTATCTAATCAATGTGCTCGAAAAAATATGACTTGCGCTGCGTTTCTTTCAAGCAGGGCTTAACCCTTTCAATCAGTGTCCTAACAAAAGCTATAAATAAATCCCTACGCGCACCGCGAGCTTCTTAGGCTGCGTTCATGGAGAAAATCCAACGCCTAAGCGAACGCCGAAAGCTTACGCGGTGTAGAAAAACAAGCAGTTCGCTCAGCCGCGTGTTGGCTGTTGTATCCGCGGCCCGCGAGCTTCAAATCGCCTTTGTGTTTATGGCCGTTTTGAGCGGAAGCTTAAAGAGAAACGCGATGCTCATTCGACAATATACGACGTTATGCGAATCGGATACAATATGGCGCAAGCCACACAATATAACAGCACGAGAAGGTTGGTGGTTGTTGTATTAGAACCAATACGTGCCAATTATTAAATTACGGGCAGGCTTTTGCATCAAAGAAAGCAGCGAAGTGGCCACTCGTAAGCGGCAGTACGTGGACCGCCATTTTCCTATCCCAGAATGCAACTCAACAGACACGGCTCCCGCGGTCCGCTATGCGGGGAGCGGCGTTTTTCTAATCCAAACAGATCGGGGGACCGCGCGCGGGACGAGCGAATCGCTAGTGCCTTCCCGCGTGAGCTTTTGACGTAAACAAGCTAGCTCACGCGGATAGGCAGCAAAATTCCTTTCAAACGCCGCGCCACGCGTCCTCGCTAGGCGTTGCGCGCGGTCCATAAAGCCTCAGGGTTCCCCACGGATTCCCCGAGCAAAGCGAGCAGCATCATCGTCCGCAAACCTAGTGAATGCCAATTCGAATCCCACGATTGACCCGATTAAAACAAAATCACCAAATTTAATGGTGAAACGGTTACGCGACCTTGCAGCAAAGAAGGAGTTTTGTTTCTCAACTGTCGTGGAGCTGGAAGGCAAGACACGCAACTTCTACACCGGTCGGCCTTCGACTATAGCGATGAAATTTTGCACGATTTGCCTTCAGCTCCACGTCAGTTCTGTCGCGTGCCGGGAAGAAATTTTTCCTCATTGATCAGAAAATTACGAGGGTAACAGCTGTTGCCATTTAGGCTGCCAGTGTCGGACTGGCCAGGTAGGCTGCTCGGCGATCACCCAAGGCTCGAGGGACCCCGCATGGTCTTGGAGCCGAGTTGCAAGACCTCTAAATGTTTTTGGAAAGAAGTGGTAATAAGAAGAGGGCAGGCCGAATGCGACGAGTCTGTTCCGTTCATTGGATCGGACTACAGAGAGCATCACACGTGCTTCTTGTCGCAGCCAACTTCAATACACTCTTCGTGTTCTTATTGAACAACAAAAAGAGTAGCACATTCAATAAGAATAAAGTGCGAATCTTTTTTATATACGGGGGGAGGGATGCTTTCACGGTTGTATATTTATATTTTTCATTATATATATACATAGCGGAGGCCTCCAGGATTATATATTTTTCATTATATGTATGGAGGGGGGAGGGGGGCTTACAGGATCCGCACTGAGGACTCGTGAAGGGGGGCCAGTCCACCACTGCAAATTGTGCTGAACTATCAATTCTTCCCACAGCGGTTTTAATCCACTGGTTCCTCTAATTCCAAAAACTCAAAAGCCTAAAATCGGTTAAACCCGTCATGTAAATGATGTTTAGGCGGAAAAAAATCACCACTTCTCAAATTATTTGTGCAGCCTTCCGACAAAGTAATTAAAAAAAAAAAGAAGCAATTAATGAAATGTATCGGCTGAGATCAAGTCGCTCCATCAAGTTGGTAAATCCTCCTGGAATATCCTGTATGTTCTTTTTTGCACCTAACGACAGAGCATGAGGTAAACCACAGCCACCTACAATACAGGCCTGAGCAGATCAAGACAAATCAGGCGCGTAAAATCAACCATTGACATAGAAGGAAGCGCACGTTTGCTAGGTGCTGCCATCTCTACACCAAGCGGCGAAATTTCAAACTAACCAACGAAGGTTCGAAATTCTGTCAACCGATGACGCCACTTGGCAAACTTGTCGCGTCGGTATTTGTCGCGCCTTCTAGCGGAGCATTGTGGAAGGCAAAGCTGATCCGGCCTTTACTGACAGTAGGTGGCTGTGGGTAAACTAATAGTTCTACGCTGTCGTACTGGTACTGGTAACGATGCAATACGTTTTTATAGAAAAAGACAGAATACATTTGGCAATTAGTAGAAAATGTATGATAAGCGTCTTACCTTTGTATTTAATCCTTTCCAGCTGGTCTGTGAGGATTCTCAACTCCGGATTGGACAAATCCCCCAACTAAAAATAAAAAAAAAAAGTTATATAAGTAATAAAATTACCACGGTGAAAAACGAGTGGTATCTACAATCACACATTGTAAGTACTAATTTTTTTTGGGGGGGGTGGGGGGGGGGGGGATTTTGACGAGCCTTATGTCAGCCGAAGCAATTAATGCTTGTATGGCTGAACCGGCTCAATTTTGGAAATTACCAGATTTTTTTTAGAGAAGAAGAAATAATAACTAAAATAAGTAAAATCCCATAATCACAGTAAAAAAAACAGTATTACCCACTATCACTAATTTTACTTTTCACAATAATGCCACAAATACATCTAACATGACAAATTGATAAACTAAAAGGTGGTAGAACATTAAACAGTCTCGCCAGCAGGGGTGTTTATCCCTGAGGTCAATGGCGCGTAATGGCGTACACACAAATTTTTTCTTGTGGGGGGAAGGGAAATTGTTCTGGTGGGTAAATAAATAAACCAAGTAATAACCCATAATCACGGTAAAAACTAGTATAATCCACAATCACTAATTTTAGTTTTCGCAGTATGGTAATGCCACAAAATAAATCTAACAATTTCAATTTGATAAACGGAAGGATGGCAGAGCATTCAACAGTCTTGCCATCAAGGGTGTCAAACCTTACGGACAACGGCGCGCAGAGGCGTACGCATGAATTTTTTTTCTGGGGAAAAAATTATTAGAAAACACGTGTAGAGCAGCGCCAAGTGACGTCATATTGGCTACAAGAGAGATACCTGCAAGGTGCACTAGATTGAAATGGAGGGTTAAACAACGGCACTTTTAGTCAAGGCAGCGCTTTGAGAGTGGATTTCGTAGGCTTAAAAAACCGTTGTTTTCCCCAATCCCTTATGCTGCTTAGGTTGTAATTGGAAAATAAAGATTCCACTTGCTTAAAAATGTCAGCAACTGCCAATAAATCGACAAAAATCGCGCGTTTTAGGCCTGAGAAATCCAGTCTAATAGCATTGGCTTCAGTAAGACGACCTTCCTTTTTCCCACCAGTGCACCTTGCAGCTAACCCAGTAACTGGCTCCACCATAGAGTTATATACAATAATACTACGTCGTGTCACTGCCCTATAGTGATCACTTTACGGGTACGTTCACTGCTAATAATACATAAATTAAGTAGTAACCCATAATCAGTTAACCACAGTAAAAAAAACGAGTATAACCCACAATCACTAATTTTACTTTTTACAGTAAGGCCACAAAATCAAATACTCATAAAAATTCCAAATTGATAAACCGAAGGCTGGAAGAGCATTTAACAGTTTCGCCGGCAAGGGCGAATATTTCTAAAGTCAATGGTGTGCAGGAGCGTTTTTTCTCGGAGGTCAAATTTGAGGTCCCTCCTCCCCCTTTCCTAGAAAACATGACAATTTTATTTTTCTTGCTTTACGTAATGCGTGGTTTCATCAATAAAGGTTTTGAAGAAAATAGCGAATAAATCGATACATCAGTAAGGTTTCACGTGGACTAAACAGTACAACAACATGCAGTGTCTGAAACCTGACAGGAAAGTTTATTTGTGTTCCTTTGCGGTTTTGACTTCGGATCAGTTAAGCCTTACCGTAAGGATCAAACGAATTCGTTTTTGTTTACTAATTCGTGCTAATTTGGCGTACCATGCAGTTTATATTAGCTTGTTTTAATATTTTGCATCTTTGTCAATTACGATTTGCACAAACCAATATGGAAACAAACCCTTTAATCTTCAGTCTACGCATTGCAGCTGGCGTTTTTCCGATTGGCATCTTTGCATAATAACAATGTTTAAAACAACGGAAAACAACCAATCTGGTCGTTTAGAGCTCCCTAACCCATGAACCACTTGCCCAATTAGAAAAGGCTGTGTGGAAAGGGCACATCTACAGAGCAATATCTGTAAAACGAGCTAAGAACCAGCTTTATAGGACAAATAGTTTGATCTGTAGAGAGCGTAGTAGAAACATGTCGTGCCAATAACAATAGAGCAGCGTCATGTGACGTCATATTGGCTACGAGACACCATTTGGAGGTAATAGCTACAAGGTGCACTAGATTAAAATGTAACGGAAAAAACGGCACTTCTAGTCAAGACAGTGCTTTGAGAGCTGATTTCTTAGGCTTAAAAGAATGTTGTCTACCCCAACAACAAAAATCGCGCGTTATAGGCTTAAGAAATCCAGTCTAATAGCATTGGCTTTAATAAGATGATCTTCCCTTCCCCCACCAGTGCTCCTTGCAGCTAACTCAGTTACTGGCTCCACCATAGAGTTATACACAATAATACTACGTCGTGTCACTGCCCTATATGAAGAAGCCAAAATTGAAAATCACGATTCCAGCTGAAGTCTAGATTTCCGATGTGACAAACGGAAGTTCGGGTACATATTCACCAACCCCAGCAAAGCTTATATACTAAATTTGAGTGGAAAATATTGAAAGACAGCAGAGAAATTACGCGTCGAAATTTCGAGTTTAACATGGGAGGTTGAGGCCAAACCTTACAGTAAACGCTACCACCTTTACTAATATAGATGATTGACTGTTGCTGATGCGATTCTTGCTTTATCATGAGAGTAATTTGTTCTAGAAACATCGCATGTTGCATCATTTGTCCATATTTTTTAAAGAGCAATTATGCATGTTTTACTTTTGTATCACTCGGACAATAGAGCAGCGTCACGTGACGTCATATTGGCTACGAGACACCATTTGGAGGTAATAGCTACAACGTGCACTAGATTAAAATGTAAGGGAAAACAACAGCACTTCTAGTCAAGACAGCGCTTTGAGAGCGGATTTCTTAGGCTTAAGGAAACGTTGTTTCTTCCAACAACAAAAATCGCGCGTTATAGGCTTAAGAAATCCAGTCTAATAGCATTGGCTTCAGTAAGACGAACTTCCGTTCGCCCTCCAGTGCCCCTTGCAGCTAACCCAGTTACTGGCTCCAGCATAGTTATATACACAATAATACTACGTTACGTCACTGCTCTATAATTAAACACAAGAATTGCGGTAGGTATATGTTACGTGTACGTCCGATGCAACACTTTCATTACCGCATCACCAAAACGCGCAATGAATGCCGTGATTGTTTCGGGCGAAACAACCTAAATATATGCCAACAGATGGAGCTAGGCTGTTTCGACTCAAGTTCCTACGGAAGCCCACTGAGATAGCTCTGTTGGCTGTGAGTAGCTCAAGCGTGTATCGGACGTACGTAACGTATTCCTACCGCAATTCTTGTGTTTAGTTATTGTGCAAGTGACCCACAAAAGTAAAACATGCATGTCAAAATGGATGTAAATTGCCCTTTAATGGAAGTTATCTTTCAAGTCCTTACCATATTTTAAAGTGGTCTTAGTGCCATCTCTCATCAGACGATTACATCGTTAACATTTATAGCTTTTTTCCCCGTTGCCTGAGAAGGTAAGACGTCTAATGTTAATTTACGTAGCTAGCCTCATGTTTGCTACTTAGAAATTTAAATGCATGTTTGCTTCTTTATAAATGTAAAATGCTCCTCTAAAAATGTAAATATTTAACGACTAGGAATACATACAGCTGCCACTACGTATCGTCCGGCGCTCGAATCAATTTTTAAAACCACTTTTGAGTAAGAATTAAAATTAAGCCTAATTCATTTTCTGTAATCATGGTGACAAAGAAATAACTACAATAAATATACGCCATTTTGTAGTTATAGAATTTAATAAAAAATGTTCGCCAGTGGTCAAGGCTATGTTTCCATCAGTTGGTCTCTTCCTCAACAAGGACACAATTTTGGAGACGTAGGTTCTCCCAACCCAGACGAAACAATATTGAAGCTTGTTCCTTTTGGGCCCCTGACTCGTCAATTTTGGGCTCCCTGACACCTGGGGCCGAGTGCCTTGCACCCTTTGCACCCGTCTTAGCGAGCTATTGTGCGCGCGGCGTATCTTGAGTCCTGGAAGTATTTTATGAGCGGCTACGTCCTCCTGGAGGGAGTGGCATTAATCGACGGCCGCCATTGTTTTTGTAACCATTTTGGATATCAACAAGGCACTCTGCTACCGAAAACGTACAATCGATTATCTGTCTTCGTTCTGCAGCGAACTCAAGATAGGCCGCGCACACTTTAGTCACATCTTATAATTCTGAACCAATAAAGGTACAACGGCAAGCTACTGTTGTTGGGAGCTTGGCTTCGGGTTTACCTGATCGGGACAAAAAATAGGAGAGGGGGGGGGGAAGTCTTAGGAGATGGATAGCCAAAATTGGGATGACATTTCGATACAAATCCGAACGCTGAAAGCTTCAATAACCTATGATGAAATGATGCTACCCAAAAAGTGGTTCAGATCAAGGTTGATTTATTGGGTGTCGCTTGATTTGCGGATTCAGGTTACATAAGGGTGCAAGAGGAATGGACGTCTGGCTTGTTTAGGATTTGTCAAAGCCAAATGAACACCATGTAAGTTTAAATGGTAATTAATAGAAAACGTATTCTTAAAAACGGTCGGGATGCAGCTCACGCTTGCGTTGGTTAAATCTGGGTTGATGTTAAGTTGGGTCTGCGGATAGGGAAAAACATTCTAAATAAAGGCCTAAAATGGCGCCCCAAAATGGCGATTGATGCGGGAGTGAGCCGGTTGGGAGGATCAGGCGGGAACAAGTGAAATTAAAAAAAGCTAAAAATTCAAGCCAAACATTTCGTCCAGCACGCGGGGTTACAATAGATTGCTCACAAAACGTCAAACATAACAGTATTTCATTGTTGAAAACCAAGGATGATAATCAAATACAAAGTCTTCGTCTTGAGTATTAGAATCATTGTTTATATCTGGAGATACAGTCAGGTGTTCGTATCAGCCTCTCGATATCGGGAATCGGCAAACGTAAACAAACTCTCGACACTGTTTTACGGATTACTTTTTCATCTATTACTGTACCATCCAAGATCCGATCCGTATCATCTGCAACTTCCACCCGGACTTATGTCCTCATCCCTGCAGATGTATCATTTCGATTGGAGATATTACAGGAAACTATGTGTTGGACCCAGTTTCATTAATTCTATTACACCCCTTGTAATGCTTGTATATTAGGAAGTCAGGCTCCAATGCCGAAGCCTTGTGCTTTTACCACTAGTGACTCTTTTCGTGAATTAGAATGGAGATGTATTACGAATGCCATAATCCTGTGCTCAGAAATGTTGAAAATGTCAGCATTCTCCCCCCCCCCCCAAGACCCACGTAGTCCTAAGCGCATTCCAACGCAGATTTCAATAAGACAAGCAGTTTGAAAGAAAACTGTATTGAGAGATCAATTTCGGACCACAGATGTTGAATCTGTGCCACTCCAACGAACTCGCACCAATGACGTCATTTATGACAACTCCATTGCCTAATGTCTTCAGACGTCATTTTGTAACAGCCCATTGTCACTTCAAGTTTGCATTCATTGGTAGAGATGATTTATTTTCGATCAATTGTAACAACGTATGACATCCAAATTATCTGTGACGAATGTACGTTACCAATTGTACTGGATCGAGCTTGCTTGGTCTTCTGCCCCGTGCTCCCAACAATTAGTTTTTTTTAACCAAAAAAGTACTATTCCACAACGATCCTCCAAGCTGCCCGCATCACAAGGTAATTTAGGCCAAATTAATTAGAATTATTTTCCATTTTGACCTTAGTCCCCAACTTAAATTCAAACCAGACTATTCCAGTTGCTAGTGGATCACTGCCAGTGGCGGATGTAGGGGGGTGCCCTGGGTTTAATTTAATTATTTAAAATTAATATTTTTTAATGTTGTTTTCATCCTACGAGCGGAGATAAAAAATGTAGCCCAACGCATTTTTGTGTTGACCTTCAAAATTGTTTGATTACTTACAAAAAAAGGAAGAAGTGATGAAAGTTTTTCACCTTTGCCTTAGGGGGGGGGGGGGCCACTTTTTTCAGCAAGGTCCATACGGACTAGACAATTCGCCAAAAATTAATTTTATGGCGCAGAAAGATATTGAAGGAAACCACAGATGAAAACGCGTAGCTATTTAGGTCGTAATCAGATATAGTTGTGGGCAGTCTGTGTGTGGTCATTAGTCCCTTTGTCAATAGTGGGGGGGGGGGGGGAGGTTTCTGAATGGATCTTTTGATAAAAGGGGTTGTTTTAGGCCTTAAACTGGTCTACAAACACGCCCTCTAGAAGCCACAAAAATTGTTAAAAATGCTAATAATGATTTTTGGTGACCAAGACCCCACTTAGGTAGCTTGCTATGCTCCCCCAGACCCGTAACCGACATTGAATTGACATGAAGCCCCCTTCAGAAAATCCTAGATCCGCCACTACGATCTAGTGGCGGATCTGCAACCCCGTTATAATTCATATTCATACTAAAACCAATTTGTAATTCAAAAACCGCATCCATTACTTCCAACCCCCCCTAGTAAGCCTACAATCCATGGCATTCCATTTAAGGCTTTTTCAAGGCTAGATTAAAGTCGCCCATGTAAGTCAGGTGAGTCCGAGCTTACTAACGCTCCGAATATAATAAAAACATCAATTAAACTGAACCACGACTCTTAGCTAATTTCCATTAGCTTTAGCCAAATTCGGAATTCACCCTGACCCTGGTAAGGGAATCCACCCTCCCGTCCGTAGGGCCCATCGTGTAACAATATTAATGCTAGTCCCTTAACTGTGGTGTTGACGTCAGGCAGCCACAGTCCGGACCCAGAAATCTCCACAACTGTACAAAAAAACACTTAGAGTTTCAAAGCCAAGTCATAGACCGACCAGCACACGATGATGCTCTGGTAATGAGACTTAACGGACGATGACGCCACGGTAGAACAGAACACTTCTTAGTTGGTGACCCTCCCTCTTTAAGCTACAAATTAAATTCCTACATTTTTTATGTCGAAACGAAGCCCCGTGAATTCATACATCAATAATAATAAGAGTCCAGGCTCGAATTTCTTCATTTCGTCCTATTTCTCATAGCCATAACGCGCATTAACCTCTGCACCCCCC
>JAHWFP010010436.1:70705-95045 GCA_023313725.1 Lithobius niger | reverse complement strand
GATTGCTACGAAGATAAAACCTGTAAAAATATTGTTTTCTGAATGATTGGTGTCACAGTGGCTGAAAGTTGTGCTGCTGGACTAAAAACTTTTTAAGAATTAAATCTTGGTGGTTTTATGTACCTTAAGACCCAACCTACTTGATGAAAAAACAAAACAAACTTGTTTGATGCTTAAGTAAGGTTTAATTGATCCGAAGTCAAAACGGCAAAGGAATACAAATAAACTTTCCTGTAAGGCTTCATATACTGCAGTAATGCTATCCTGTTTCGTCCATGCGAAACTTTACTGATGTATTCAAATGTTTTTACCATTTTTGCTTTTATATACGATGAACAAGTGATTGGTGCTTGATACTTGGTTAAACGACATTGCTGAAAAGTGTTTAAAAACTAATCATCTTGGTGTGCTTAGCACAGCTCTACACATAATTTAAGGTTCATGCGAGTACTTAACCTGGGTACATCCTGGAAAGTAATGAAAATCCTTGCCTGGAAAAGTGCTTGGAAGATCTTGAATAATGATAGTTGTATCATCAGTAGGTGAAGAACGGAAAATAGACGACGTGAGTGAAGAACACTGAAAAAGTTAGCCAAGAAAGTAGTAGAGTGCGTAGCCTTACATATGTCTTAGTTTGTTCAGCACGAAAAGTTAAAACTTGGGCTTTAGCTTTGGCTTGAATTTTATTTACGTGTATAATGGTTGGATACAGACAGCATAAAGTTTCACGTGGACTAAACAGTACAGCAACACTTGCAGTATCTGAACCTTAAAGAAACATTTATGTTCCTTTGCTGTTTTGACTTTGGATCAGTTAAACTTTGACCTTAAGCATGTTCGTTTTTGTTTTCTAATTTGTGCTATTTTGGCATACCATGCAGTTTAGATTAGCTTGTGTTTGTTTTGTATATTTATCAATTATGACTTGCACAAACCAACTGGAAACATACCTTTTAATATTCAGTCTACGTACTTTCATAAAGGTTAAACATTTGCTAGTAAATTTATTTCTAAGAGTGGTTTCGCTTTCTTGTAGGTGTCCAGACACGGCCAAAGTCAAGAAGAAGATGTTGTACTCGAGCAGTTTTGATGCTCTGAAGAAAAGCTTGGTTGGAGTGCACAAATACATCCAAGCAACAGATATGGCCGAAGCAAGTGAAGAATCTGTGGAAGAGAAGTTGAGGGCTACAGATCGCTCCTAAGTCAAGTCTTGTGACTTCCATTTCTGGATTTCCAACTAATTGATTAGTCATAATCAATATTTAAGTAACAGAAATGATGCTGTTGCTTAATGAAAGCATAACTGGATAAAAAAAATTTTGTATTTTATGTAGGAAATGTCATGCTGTACCTTAATCTGCGAATGTGTAAAACTATTTGTCTGGTCGAGTTCCTCTGCCTGTAGTCGAGAGTGGGTCATTTATTGTATAACTTGTGTAACGTGTGGCCGAACTCCCATTATCGTAGTCACATTTCTTAAAAAAAAAATCATTTCAACCATCAAATGGTAATTGGCAGATTTGATAATTATGCTGCTCACATTTAATGCTACAATACATGTAGTCTTCTGTGGGAAAAATTTCTTATGTAAATTTAATAGTATAAGTTGATTCTTATTGTATAATTTACTGATGCAAGACTTTGGTCTTGATACTATGCACAGAACTTTGCTGGGAGTGATTTGGTGTACAGAGCTACTTGAGCTTCAACTTGGAACCATCGTGTAGGTTGCTTTTTATAATTGATGTTTACATTATTAATGGAATTTGCGATGCCAGTCGATTTGCAGAACTGCTGA
This sequence comes from Lithobius niger, assembly GCA_023313725.1. Lineage (NCBI taxonomy): Eukaryota > Metazoa > Arthropoda > Chilopoda > Lithobiomorpha > Lithobiidae > Lithobius > Lithobius niger. The sequence goes on along the minus strand of JAHWFP010010436.1, from coordinate 93,247 downwards.
AAGCGTTTGCAGAAGCACAAAATAAATGGTAATTAGCTTTTCTTTTTGTCAAGGCACTTAAAACATTTCTTGTCTGGGGGGGGGAAGTTTAGCGGAGTCCACCAGGACTCGCTACTATGGGCAATTGCTAACAGTTTTGATGTCAAAATAAAGGATTAATTAAGAATAAAAGTTTAATGTAAGAATTTTCAAGTTATCTGTATGATTTGGGTTGTGAATTTATCTTGCGAAAAACCGATGGTACGGCACAAATACTTTGGGTGTTGTTCATTGTGAAACCACTTAGTTAAAACGCAGCACCAAAAACTGTGGAGGGAAGTTGTGGAAGTGTGAAGTCTCTTGGGCTGTGGCCTGGAGGAACCTAGAAAGGTTGCCGAAAATGTGCAAGGTTTTGCTGGTAACTTTGACAGTTTTTGGTGCTGTGTTTACTGGGAGTTGTTTTATAATGAATTTGTGTTGGTTATACAGAGTTGGCATTGCTAAAGAATTTTATTTATGAAACGCATGCCATGCTGGGTAGTATCTTCGTTACACTGCAGGAATTTATTAGCTGCCGAGATGTGCACCTCTACTCCTCTAGTAATGTAAAGTCAATAAAAGTAGTTTTAAAAATTCCTAAAGGAAAAAAAATCACGGTAAAATTGACAAGAACAAGTTACAACCCAGTGTTGTAGAACGAGAGTTTTGTATTATCTTATCAATACCACTCCCACTTGTGGGTTTTAAGTCAGTAAATCAACAAAATCCGAATTTTTGGAATTTACTTTAAAAAAAAATCTGAACACAATTTGTCTTTAAAAATGATTTGACACAAAACGCCAAAAGCACATGATCGATGTCTTTAAATTAATAGTTGAAAACCATTTATGAACAAACTGATACTAGGGTAGAAGGTTTTCGTCTTTGAAATTGTTTACATGCCAGAAACACCATCCTTAAGGCATGGGGTTTTCCTATTAGGCCTATACCCAAAGTTGGGTTTCTAATAACTCTCCTACTAGGGTGACGCAAAACCCTTAAAACAACCTTTTTGTTGCAACATTGGGAATTGATTCATCATTGTAAGTACTTGGCTGCTGCTCACGTTAAAACATTAATCGAGAGCTAGTACGTGGCATTTGCAGTGATGATGTGGTTACGTGCTCATGGCTGAAGAGCCAGTGAAGGGGACATGTTCTGTTCACTTTAAGCCATGCAAAGTTAATTGTTTGGTTTACCTGTTGATACCTTAAATTATTGCAGGTTGAAATATTTTAGCTGAATCTTGGTCCAAACATTAAAAATCCTATCTTTGCCAAATTGTGACAGGTTTTGACATTCCAGTATATCATTTTAACCGGCTCGAAACACGTTTTTCAATGGTTCAAATACAGCTTCTATCTCCGCCTGCTGAGGAATTATTCGGTAAAAACAAAATCTGGTGCTAGATGACGTAAATAACATTGGCATTTGGCAAACTATTATATTTTAGGCCTACTACAAACAATTTCAGCTTTTGAGCTACATGTATGTCAAAAGAAATGTGCTCAGTTACGTGAAATGAAAAATAAAATACCTGGTGCCGTGCAACCCCGCACATAAGCCAATTTTTTTTTTTTTTTTTTTTTTTTTGCGTGGCTTTAAAATTAAGGCTGTGCCAATAACACTTCTGCCGATCCAATACTGATTTCATTCTAGATGAGATTCCGTGTTGCGCTCTTACGTGTGCAGTTGAACCTCTATTATCCGAACTAATTGAGACCGAAGGGTGTTCGGATAATCGAAAATTAGTATAATCCAATTTACACGCAAAATAGCAGGAAAACTTTTCTCTTTACTCAGTTTTAGTGTTTGTGAACTATGCTTGATCGTATAAGATGACTGAAAAGAATAATTTGCATGAAATGACTCCAGGAACATAAATCATGCCGAGTCAATGCTCATCACTTCTCTAAAAAAAAAAAGACGGCAAATTTATGATTATTTTGCAAGAAGGGAAGTTCCAGATAATCAGGATGTTTAGATAATCGAGGTTCTGCTGTATTTACAATTCGTGGCTGTCTGAATGCAAGTAACAAAATTTTCGATGCCAATACCGATTTCGTTCAGGATGAGACTTGGGCTGCTATTTCTGGAATCGTGGCAGTTAGCAGGCATGGTATCTGTAAAGAATCACTAAGAAGTTCCGATAACGCCTTAATTAAAAATTTGTAAGTAATGCTAGCAAGTGAGACTAAGAGTATGAAAAGTAGGTGGGGGGGCTGCTAATACAACGAAACTGTATTTAATTACAGCATTCTAAGTAAATACGTCTGTGAATTAGTTTGTCTTAAAAGGGTATGATAAAAATGTGTTGCTTCACAACCCCCATTCACTGATAAATCTCTGCGATTAGGATGTAATTTATTAATATTATTCATTGGTTTGATTAGTAATTCTCCGCCATATTGAAACCTATGAATTTTTGTACGTTTTGCGTTTAGTGCCAACAGTTTTGGCACAAGAAAGTATTTGAATGGGATTTCTTAAACAACTTAGAAACTTCAAACCGTTTTAAAATTGGAAAGCCTACTGCACCAATCGTGTTTCTCAAAAAAAAAATAAGCTGGTAGTGTGATTTAAGAAACTACTACCTTTTTGCGCAGTTGCCTTGATCCAAGTACTTAGAGCTAGTCAATGCGTGCCTGTCGCTTTCTCCTAGTCTGTACAGTGCTGTTTATTCAATGCTGTAAGTGCATATTATGGTTCAGAAGGTGGCATGTACGTCGGAGATGCACAAACTGTATGCAGCATAGAATAAATGTTGGATGTCGCTTGACTGCACATACGGATTACCCACTTACCAGCAGTGAAAATTTCCTGGCCGGTAGACTCCCCTGCACAACTCCACGTAATGCCTAAAATTAAACTGTTCCAGGCCTATGTGTTCCTGGGGAAAGTGGAATGAAAGAAACAATGGGCTCATATTATGAATCTTGTGAGATTTTTGCTGCTGGTTTTTCTGCCAAGTTTATGGCAGAAAAACCCCCCAGGTAACAGCACACTGTCTGAAAACCACTGCTGTATAGACAAATGCTGTGAATAACATGTAATCTAGTGTAATTCGCAAAACACTTGCCACGCTGCTGTATGGTCGGCTGAAGGTTTTCACATAAACCCCCACAAAGCAGTAAACATTTTCATCTCTGCTGTGCGAGCTGCCTTAGTGGTGGAGAGTAGCCAAATTTGGTGCCTGCGGAAGTTGCTCTGCCGTAATTTCTTACATGAGCATTTCCAGTAATCTGAAGCCCACAGATGCAGCAAAGTGAAGCCTCATTTTTTTTTTTTTTGACCGAGTCAATACTTCACACTTGCTTCGCCAACAGGCGCAGAGATTGCCCGCGAGGAGTGTATAATTCCGCCATAATAAATGCGCAGTCATCCGCAGCGGGACCACTAGCAGCTGCGTCGGCACGTTTACATAAATCAAACGTACTACGTTAATGACAGTTTCCGAGTTGTGAAAATTTTTTTTTCTTTCTTAAACTGGTATGTTCCAATAAAGCCAATCATAAATGCTAATATTTTAATAATTTAACGCTTTGCCTTCTGATTTCCTTTTTTACTCCTCTAAAATACTTAACTGTATTTTCTGCTTTCCACGTTTGGAAATGCTTTCTGTCTCAAACCATTAAACTTAATGTGCTCTAGGTTCACGCCTCCGCGCTCCCCGGAGCCCATAGCCGTACTAGGCCGAGCTCCTTTATCCCGCATCACAGTTTTGTTTGGGACGCGACAGGGAGTGGTCGCGCGTTTCCCGTTTCGGACAATTTATATGAATACAGGCGTCAGGAAACTCGTTTCTGGCCCCGGGAAGAGTGGTAGGAAGTGTGGACATCGATTAAACCTGGCTGATCCACATCTGTTCTGCAGATCATGCAGGATTTGTGACTTAGTGACATTTCAATGTGATGTGTGTACGTTGGTGAACCCCAACCTCGTGAGTGACATTACAGCGACGTGGCATCCATTGGCCGATCGCAAAAGGCAAAGGAAACTTAAAAAGGAGAGGGGGGGCTACAGCGGCAGCGAAACCTAGTGCAATTATGGAGGCACAAGACAATGTTTCAGTGACTTCGGGAACTACCGGGCATTCTGAGGCCAGGATCTTGACAACCCACCATTGGTCTAGGAAATCGACGTAACGGAATTTATTGCGAACCCTGTGGCTTCCGAATGCGGGAAATATCTGGAGGAAAATGCGAAATTTCAGGCAGAAAGCGCAAAACAACAGTTAATTATCATCAATAAGAAGGTACTTTCGACGTTTGAACGTTATTTTGGTGATGCCGAGGATTTTAAGAGAAATTAAAACGGCTCACGGTGCCGACTAGACTAGAAACGACTGGATCGGTAAGCGTAGAACAAAGGGAGCAGTTTGAAGCGGAAAACGACAACATTAGTCATACCCTGCAGTCGTCACCACCTCGTCTATGCGACGAGCTCAAACGTAAGTCCGTTAATGTTGTGTCGCCGAAATGGCGTTGAGTTAGTGACGTGGTGGATAAAACGACTGGTGCGACTTGCCCGGGTCGCCCCTATCGGCGGCCGCCCGGTCGCTGTCGCGAGGCGACAGAGACGATGCTCAACCTCCGTGCACAAACGGGGCGCGGGGGGAGCACGGCGGGGAAGCTGACGCTGTCGTCCAAGCAGTCGGGCGGGCTGTCGGCGAGTGCACGATCGATCCTGTTGGAGCATACACGTGCGCTGCTACAATCGTATGATGACTGGAATAAAGTGAGTCTGCCTTTAGTAATTAACCAACCATTGGGAATTAATCAGCCAATTGGATTTAATCAACCAGTAGGGATCAGCCTTTGGGAGTTAGTGAAAATCAGTGGGGCAGTGCGGGGGAACCCAGTGGCAAAACAATTTAGGGTACCCACTGTGGCAACAGCAAACAGTGGGGTTGGCCACAGTACCAGTGGGCTCCTAATTCGAGTTGGTGTCAACCGTGGAATGGGCAGCCTCTGCCTCCACCTCAGGAGGGGGGGGGGGGATGCGGAGGAGGGTGCTGAAGTAATGGATGAACCCCTCAGGACTTGGGCCTAGTGCCCGAGACGGGGGGTGGTGATGGAATAAGTGAAGTTAATGTGTTGGATAAGGAGCGGAACCCCACGGGGGATGACATGGAAGAGATTGAGTGGAAATGGGTAGTGGGGGAAGTAAATGCATCATTCATTACCCGAACTATTCTGCCCCAGAGTAGCACCGTCAATGCCAGCAGCAGGGGAACCCCCTGCATTCTCATTCGCAAACAAGGACAGGATCATGAAAGACCCTTTGAACCTTCCACAATCCCAGATGCTGTTCAAACAGTTATTAGTGAATGGTGGAACACTGAGGGAGAAAGGGAGAGTTCTGTCGGCGTCAGGGCCCTTCCCCCCACCCGATTTGTCTAAAAGTACTTTCTTTTTCACAACCACTTATGCAGGAGCACAAAAATTAACCAGATACAAGACGTTTGAAGAGACAGAGTATGTTCCGGCTACAAATAACATGGAAATGGATTCATCGCTACAAAAGCCGGCGATTTTCAAAATCAACGCGTCGCAATTTGAGGAGGAGAAGGTTTAGAGGGCCAGTTTTAGAGCAACTTCTACTGCGGATTTAGTGTATGCAGCGGCCAATGCTAAGCTAAGGTCGTTCCTAGAGGCCCCACCTTCAAGAGACATTAAGGAAGTTGAGGACACAGTGAAGCTCGTACATAAGGCATCTGAATTTCACACGGATGCCATCAATTACGGTACGAGGTCATTGTTAAATTCTGTGCTGCATTGGCGTGACGCGTACCTGAATAGAGCGAACATTGGGATGTGTAAAGACACGTTGAAGAATTTAAGATTATTGCCTATACACAAGTCTCTTTTCAATGGCCAGTTGTTGATGATCGCCCCGGAGGTGAAGGACAAGATCAAGCCTCAATCTCAATGGACACCCCGGATGCGTGGTCTCAACATCCACAGGGGCTTGGTGGTACAGCGGCCCTTTCGGGGGGGGCGTCGGCACGCCATCAGGAACGGGGGGTGCCAACGGAGGACAAGGTTGGCAAGCGACCGCCACCAGCGAACACGGGCAGGGGTCAAGGAGGACGTGACTCCTTCCCTAGGATTAGAGGAAGCAGGAGGCCACCCATCACAAGGAACTGACTAGGAAATGCAGTACTACCCCCACCCCGTTCATGGCCAGGTGGGAGAGAGAGTACAGCGACACTGGAGGAAGTAGAGAAGGGTCACGGAGGACAGTTTCGTCTTAAACATCGTAAGACATGGTTATATCCCGTCATTCGTGCAGCCACCGCCCCTCTCGACGGAACCCCCATCATGGCTAAAGGCCAGGAGCGAGTCGCTCGAGTTCATCAAGGAGGTGAAATCACTTCTGGAAAAAGGAGCGGTGGAGGTGTGCCAGGAAGGAACCCGGGATTTCTTCAGCCTGGCGAGGGTAGTCCCCAAGAAGAACAGGGGGTAACAAATTAATTTTCAACCTAACCCATCTGAACAAATATATCTTGAACGAACATTTCAAAATGGAGACACTGGCTTCGATCAGAGAGTCGCTGAGGATTGGAGACTTTGTAGCAACAATAGACTTGGAGGATGCCTACCTCCACATCCCACTACACCAGTCAGTGCGGCACTACTTCCAACTGACATGCCAGGGAGTGTGTTATCAATTCAAGGTACTCCCCTTTGGACTATGCACGGCTCCAAGGATCTTCACCATGGTGATGAGGCCAGTGTTAGGCACCTTGCACCAATGGGGTATCCGAGCGTTCGGTTACCTGGACGACTGGCTGTTTGTAGACCAACGCTGTGCCCAACTCGCGAACAATATTCACAGGTGCCTCGAACTTTTGCAAGACCTGGGGTTAGGGGTCAATTGGGTGAAATCAAAACTGACGCCCACGAGACATTTCGAGTTCCTCGGGGCCAATTTCAATTTGGAAAATTTTGTAATACAGCCCGCAGACGCAAGAGTGGACAGAGTCTTGGAGGCCACACACGGACTCCTAACCAATCGTTCGACGACAGCCCGGGAGCTGTCAGTGATCATCGGCATCCTCCACTCGTGTGCGACGCTGGTCCCTATGGGGGCGTGGAGGGCCCGTCCCTTACACTGGTTTCGGAAGAGGGAATGGAAACCAAGGAAATCTTGGGAGGACATACTCTCATTGGCCCAACTCCCAGTAGCAGAAACTTCTTGGTGGACGGTAAGGGACCATCTTGTGCAAGGGGTGCCTGTCGACACACCTGTGACGGACTGGCTGTTGATGTCGGATGCATCCCTTTCAGGGTGGGGTGCGACATTAGGGACAGAACAGTCGGCGGGTGTATGGGACCCACAGGAAGCAGAGCTTCACATAAATATACTAGAGCTCTGGGCCATTTACCGTGCACTAGTTCACTGGGATGAAAAAGTGGCAGACTGTGTTGTGATGGTGTTGTGCGACAATACGGCGGCGGTAGCATACGTGAAGAGAGGGGGTGGGGTACGCTCCTCCTCACTGTACGAAGAAGTAGGCCACATTTTCGGACTTTGTCTACAGTTGAACGTTACTCTCGTCCCGCGCCACATAGCGGGAAAGCTTAACGTACTGGCCGACGAGCTGTCCAGGGGAGGATTACCCCCAATAACGGAGTGGCGACTTCATCCGGAGGCGTGCCAGCTCCTGTTTCTGAAGTGGGGGACCTCTCTAGTAGATCTGTTTGCGATAAGGAAGAACTCCCAGCTCCCCCGGTACTTCTCTCCCTTCCCGGACGAAGGAGCTCTAAGGATGGACGCGTTCAGCTCGGACTGGACGAACCTGAGTGCTTACCTGTTTCCCCCTTCCGGTTGTTACAGGAAGTACTGAACAATATAAGGAGATCTCCAGGCATATTCATCCTGGTGGCTCCGTGGTGGCCCGTGGCAGCATGGTTCGTGGATCTCCAGGAAGCAGCCAAGGAAGCCCCAGTGGAGCTCCTGAGGTGGAAAACCCTACTCACCCAAAACCAGAGGTATTGTATCTTCACGGGTGGCTACTTTGAAGATCGAGCTCAGGAGGAAAGGTTATTCCAAGGAGGTGGCTGCTTCTGTTTTAAAGTGTATTCGGAATTCGTCTGTAGGAGTGTACGAAGGGAAGTGGAGAGGGTGGGTCGAGTGGTGCCTCACCAAGGGAGTGGAACCATGTGACCCCTCTGCACAGGACGTGTGTGGCTTCCTGGAGGTTATAGGTTCAATAAGGACAAACACCTACCATCAAAGGGTATCGTGCGGCGATAAACTCGGTGCTTTCAATGATTGGAAAACAGGAGATTGTTACAAATAACGTGATCTCTAAGTTAGTGCAGTCATTTACAATTCGTCGTCCACGAGTGAGACGATTTTGCCAACAATGGGAACTCCCGAAGGTGTTGTTTTTTCTCTCGGGACCGGTGTTCGAACCCCTTTCTAAGGCATCCTTCGAAAGAGTGACAGTAAAGACTGTGTTTTTATTGGCTTTGGCAACTGCGGCTAGGCAAGGTGAACTGGCCGCGTTGGCCAGAGGAAGAGATTTTCTCAGATACACAAGCGACTGGTCGAAGGTATCATTTTTACACCCACCTGGTTTTAGAGCAAACACCGAACAGTTGGCCCAGCGCGCCGTTGTTTGTGAACCTGTTAGAACTGCACAAGGAAGAATCTGGTTCTGCTGCCCCTGACATCAGCCCTCTTGATGCAACGCTGAGGCAGGATCCTTCACCCGACCCAAGCCGGTGTACGTATTCATGTGTGGAGACTTTGACCCTGCATCTGTGTGCAACTGGTTTTATTTCTCCGGTGACCCGTCGGCTTCTTCGGTGTCATTGGGCATTGACTGTGAAGGTTATGAACCAAAGTGACGTAGATGGCACTCATGGTGTTCCAGACATACTGTTGATCCTTGCAATTTGTCGGTGTCTTTAGCTGCTGTCCTGTACCATCTCTTCCAGTCAGGCTTATCTCCCATTGCCATCAATGGGTACCGGTCTGTCGTCAACTCTGTTCTGACCTGCGTTGGTTCTTCAGAAGCCGGCAACAGCAAACAGATTTCTCGTCTCGTGCATGCTTTTTGAAAACCTCTGGCCATGCGTCCGGCATCCCTTGTGAAATCTTCTCCTGGTCCTCTCCAGTTGATGCTGAATGCATGTGAACCACTTCACAAGGCATCGTGGCTTCATCTTACCCGGGAGGCGGTGTTCTTGGTGGCTATGGCCACAGCTGCTTGCCAGAGTGAATTAGCCTCCATTTCCAGGGAGGATTGGTCTACTGTGACTCTTATGTGGAGTTCTGAGCCAGGAATCAGCATCCGGATGAGGCCCCGCACCCAGTTGTTATCAAGGCCTTGGTCCCGGTGGTGGACCCCTCGACAGGTGAATGTTCAGTGTCCGGTTTGCACGTTGAAAGCTTACCTCAAATAAACCCAACTTCCTGCTTCAACATAGTCGCAGCAAAATAGGACTACCTCTCGGACTCCACTGTTTCTCGTGGTAGATAAGACGTCTGTGACCCCGACTTTTACTCTGGTTTCTCCATCGAAAATTACGGTTTGGATTTGTGGTGTGATTCGTCATGCCTATGATATCTTCCCCAATCATTTGGATCATCCCCTGGAGGTGTGAGCGCCTGATTTGAGAGCGTTAGTTTCTGCGTCGGTATTTTCAGCTGGTGTGCCTTTAGACAAAATTGTGACTGCTTACATCAGTCACTACATGGTATGGCTTGCAATGCAGTAGGCAAGAAGTTGTGCAGGCTGCCGTGTGGAAAACGTTGCCTATTTTATTCAAGTGGGTACCTTCATTTGTTTATGAAACTTTGGTGTTATTTGGTATCTTGACCCACTTCCTTTTAGACAAAGTCGGATAATAACTAAAGGGAAGTATTTTTGGATTGTAGTGAAATAACTTTAACTTTATTTCAGACCAGCAAGGGTCCTTATTAGAAACATTACAAATACCATCCATTCTTAAACGGACGACTGCTGACCCTACCACCAGCGATAACTGCCGTGGCATCGCACTAATAAGTTCTATTGCAAAACTTCTGGACCTAATTTTGCTGGGTCACATCAAAGCCCTGACTTCCACATGTGATGCTCAATTTGGGTTCAAAAAGAAGCTCTCCACCTCAATGGCTGTGTATGCTGTAAAGGCTACCATAAGGAGATATCGCAAGACGGGTTCTCGGGTATACGCCTGTTTGGTGGATGTAGCTAAAGCGTTTGACAAGGTGGCGCACACGTCTGTGATTCAGTCTCTCCGTCATATGTTATCAACCTCGTTGCAAATTCTTATAAAAGACAAGCCATCCAGGTGAACTGGGAAGGACACCTCTGTCAGCCATTTACAACTACTTGCGGAGTGTGTCAAGTAAGTCCCCTCTCTCCTTTTCTCTTCTGCCTAGTCCTTGATGGAGCTATCTCTAGTATTCGAAAATGACAATGATGTTGGATAAATGGTACGCCGTAAATATCGTTGCCTTTGCCGATGACATTGTCCTCCTGGCACCCAGCAGGCGGGCTCTTCAGTTTCTGCTCGATAGACTAGTGTACTTTAACATGCGACAAGGGTGTTACCTTCAATGCCAACAAATCTGTTGGAATGGTGTTCGGGGGAGGGGAGGCTGATACAGCCACCCTGTTAATGAATAACCTCACATTGGCGTGTTAACGAACTTCCGTTATCTTGGAGTGGAGGTGGCAGCTGATCTAACTGATGAGTTTCATGTCAGAAAGGTCCGTAGTATGTTCTGCAGGGCAGCTAACATGGTGCTCCACACCTTCAGCTTCGCATCTGATAAATTCTACTCCAACTTTTGCAACTCCAATTTTACCTTTCTGTTTGCAGAGCTGGACCTGGAAGTCAACTGTCATAGTTATTTGTTTTTCTGGGAGCAGAAATTGACCTGTTACTTCCTGATCCATCCTTCTCCGGAGAGAGTGTTGAATCTTCACACCAACCTAGAGGGCTTGTGCAGGCTGTCTTGGAATTCTGCTAGGGATTTGTCAGAAGAATTCTTGCACGACGCTTGTTCCACTTGGGGCCTGGTGGACTCGACCTACGCACTGGTTCTGGAGGGACAAGTTGCTTCCCCAGGCTTTGTGGGAATCTCTGATTTCCCTTAGACGATTTCCCTTGGGACTTTCTTCAATGGTGGCCTCAGCCGTGCAACGTTACGGTGGGGGCTCCTGTTTATGATCCCAGCTGGATGTTCATCTTTTCACGGACACCTCGACAGTGGGTTGTGATGCACATGTGGACGATCTTGCGGCGTCGAGAATCTGGTCAGCAACAAGGCAACCTTGCATATCAACATGCTGGAACTCCGTGCCAGTTCCAGCTAATGTTCAAGTGAACCAATATACTGTTCAGATTTGGTCCTCTCAGCTAGCAGAGAAAGTGGTTGCGATTATGTCCGACAACACCATGGCAGTCACATATGTATGCTGAGTAAGTGGGACCCACTCTCGGACTCTCATGGACAAGGCGTCGACCCTTTTCTCTGTGTATCAAGATTAACATTGCTACCAGGAACCCCACTGTGCTAGCGACGAGCTGACGCGTTCGAACATGATTCCAACCATGGAATGGATCGCCTCGAAGACCTTTTCAAAGATGGGGACGCCGTGCCACAATGATCAGCTAACGCTCTTTGTGTCCCTGTTTCCGGATCATCTATCCTGGGGGAGCGACAGTCTCAGCTTGGATTGGAACGTACTTATTTTCCCCATTCTCTCTTCTGCCGTACGTTCTGAAAAAAATTTGGGGAGTCCAAGAAGTACCTTCTTGTAGCACTGGTTTGGCCCAATACGCCGTGGTTTGTGAACATGATGGAACTGTCCAAGGAAGAATTTGTTCTGCTGCCTGTCATCGGACCTCCTGACAAAACACCGAGGCAGGACCCTTCATCAAAATCTGGCCTATCTACATCTTCACGCGTAGAGACTTTGACCTTGAACCTGCAAGCGGCTGGTTTTTCGTTGCCTGTGACTCGTCGCCTTCTTCAGCATTATAGGGCACTACTGTGAGGTCTACGAAGCTAAGTGGTGACGATGTCGTACCTGGTGTACCGAACAAAGTGTGGATCATTGCATCCCGTCGGTTTCTTCTTTGGCAGATTTCCTGGACCATTTCTATCAGATGACCACTGCCATCAAAGGTACCTGTTCGTCGTCAACTCTGTTTTAACTTGCATAGAACCTTTGGAGGCTGGCAACGGCAAGGTAATTTCTCTGTTCGTACATACATTCGATAACTTTCGGCACGTGAGTACTACGTTTCTTATTTGCCAAAACATATTAACCTGATAATTTTGCATTACATTCCTCAAATGTGATGTTCCTCTGGAGGTTTCTTCCGGTGCGCGGTCGCCTGCTTGCATATCCCACTGCACATGCACGTCGCAGTCCTCCCTTATAAAAACGAGAGCGTGGACGCTTTCGGCATTCATTTTCCTCCAGAGGTGTCTATACGCCACCTCGCTCCATGGTTCCCCACCTGTCGTACGTAATTTGGATTCTACGCCAAAGATGTCAGCCGCTTCCGAAACCATCGCTTCGTCTGCTGTTCTCCCTCAAACGATACCACCAGATGTCGCCCTTCTAAGCGGTGTCGCCTCTTCTTCCGGGACAGCGGACACCGCTTACTGCTCCTCTGAACCTGTCGGCCCTACGGAACGATCTCCAAGCCGCCAAGGACAACTATCGTGAAGCTAAAAGAAATCTTCTCCGAGCGACACTTGCCGCTCGCTCTCCGGACCGTAATTCTCCATTAGACCTGTCGTCCAATTCTTCCCGCATAGGCTTCAGTGTCGCACGCAGCGTAGTCCGTGACATCGCCCATGGACACCGTGCGACACCCATAAGACATCCCGATGCCACCGCCGTCGTGTTCATCATCGATCCGGAAAGCTCGTACTCAAGACTGGGTCGCGTCCACATCCAGCCACGATGGACACAAACGTGTCGCGACTTCCCCTCCGGCTACCGCCATCAAGCGAAGACCGCACGACACCTCTCTGTCGGCCCGGCCAGTGACACTTGCCGCAACGCATCCACCGGCAGAGAAGAGGATTCATTTTCCGGACGACACTCCAGATGACACATCGCTGTCACTCGCAGCGCTTCTCAAATCCGTTGAGGAGATAGTCCCGGACTGTTTTTTATTTAAACCTTCACAATCTGCCGACGCTCCCGTCATCAACCAGGGCCTGAAGACTGAGTTTGGCTTTGCATTGCGTGTCAAGGACTCCAAGCCATGTAACCTTCTCGGCCATCTGCGACACTACTAACGTGTCTACTCCGCAATGAGGGCTCACTCCTCGGGAAAGGCGAACCTCTCATCCTCAATAAAGAACCTCCAGCCCCACGACCCGGCCGTGAAAACAGCATTACCGCCCGCTCGGAGATGGCGCAACTAATCCACATAATTTCGACACCTACCCTGAATGTGAATTTTTATGCAGCGAAATTAAAATGAACTTCGATACAGCTCTCTCCATTCCCAACAAGGCCGATATCCCAACCTTTGTCCTTTACGAAAACAACAAGTGCCTACGCCTAAGCTTACGAGCGGCCTCACAAGCCGACGTCCTCAACACGGCAGTTAACACCTTATGTGAAAAACTCTCCTCGGATGCTAGTCCAGAAGAAATCCGCAACCTGTCGTCCCTGATTTCTCATCTCTTTCAGAAAGCAAGTTTCGCAACCTATCACTCCTTGAATTGGGCAACCAGAGCGCTTTTTAATAACACTCTCCTCCTCCGCAAAATCTCCCTGTCGTCCGCTAATAACATAAATATATCGACACGACACGCGTCTCCGCAACCAACCAATCCATGAGTCGGACACCCTCTTCCGTGGCCTCATTCCGACTCTAGCACCACACTTGGACATCTCTAGGAAGGCAAAGCCTCAAAAACAAAACTCCACGTCCAATCGTCCTTTTCAGAGGAGCAAGCAAATCAATCCCCGTCCTCCGGCGGACGACTGGTACAAAGCTGCGGCCACGACACCTCCCAGCCGTCCAAGTGACAACACGTCCTTTCAGCCGAGAAATCACCAGCCCTTTCGGGCCGACCCTCCTCGCTCCCGCCCCGGCCAACGTAACCAGCAGAAGCGAGCCGCAACGCCCGACCGCAAGAGGCGTGTCTCGTAACCAGGGGGCAGAAGTAACTATCGCAGAAATCAACAATGACGTCTCCCATCTCTCTTGCCTTCCAGTCGGAGCAAGATTACGCCACTTCTTCCCAGCCTGGCAAAAACTAACTCACAACTTGGAAATTCTATCAATCATAAAACATGGTTTTCGGCCGACACTCCCACACTAACTGCCACTGCCCCCCCCCCCCCCCCCGAAATTCTCGCCTCCAACGACACAGTCCCTGTCGTTCGAAGTCACGGAAATCCGCAATAAAGGTAAAGGAGTGCCATCATCCAGGCCCAGGTTTTTACAGCTCCATTTTCACCCGCCCAAAGAAGTCAGGAGGAACCATGTCTAATTTTCAACAAGAAACCACTCAACAAATACATTCACAATGAACACTTAAAAATGGAAACCCTCGAGTTCATCCGTCTCTCGTTCAAACAAAACGACTGGACTGTCTCGATCAACCTGGAAGACGCCTATCTCCACGTCCCTGTACACCAAGCAATCAGCCACCTCTTCCATTCCATCTACAACCGAAAGGTCTACGAATTCCGCTGTCTTCCTTTCGGACTAAATGCAGCTCCAAGGATTTTCACGATGATCTTAAAACCCATCCTAGCGAACCTTCATCAACAACAAATCCAGGCCAGCACCTACTTAGACGACTAGGCTCTCAACAATCCAGACCCCCACACGCTGGAAATCAAGAGAAACAAGGCCATCTCCCTTCTAAACCACCTGGGTTTCGGCGTGAACCACGCAAAGTCACATCTCACACCAGCTTAACTATTTACGTTCCTCGGAGCCTCATTCGACCTACAATCACCAAGAATATCTCCTTCACTGGAACGAATCGAGGACCTTCTACGTCACATCCGACTTTTCCGACAACGAACAAGTTTTTCGGCCCGAGAATTCAACTCCCTCATAGGGAAAATGGACGCAGTGGCAAACCTTGTCCCAATGGATAGTCAGGCCTTTTCAACACCACCGAATAGACAACTGGTCCATCAACCAAAACCAACCGGACAATCAGATCCCGTTCAACGAGGACTTCTCCTTCGAGTCTCTCCTATGGTGGTCAGACGTCACAAACTTGACGAAGTCATTACCACTCCAAGAACCCCCGCCCCACCTCCTCATCTTCACAGATGCAACAAAGACTGGCTGGGGCTCACACCTAGGCAACCGAGAAATTTCCGGCCTCTGGCCGACTCCACGCGATGACCACATCAACATCCTCGAACTACGAGCAATCCTGCTTGCCTTTCAACACTTCCTCTCTCAAATCCGGAACAAAGTAGTCCAGATACAAGCCGACAGCACGACTGCCCTAACCTACATCAGGAAGGAAGGTCGAACGCAATCGAGATCCCTATACAGTCTAACCTCAGAAATCTTCAATCTCTGCATCCCAAACAACATCACACTCCTGCCACTCTACATCCCAGGCAACAGGAATGTGATTGCCGACTCTATATTATGCCAGAAACCACCAACAGGCGAATGGTGTCTCAAGAAATCCAACTGCGAATCTCTCTTCAGCATCTGGGGCACACCAATGCTAGACCTATTCGCCACGAAGCACAATGCCAGACTTCCCCATTACATCAGCCCGTTCCCGGACGAAACAGCAATAGCAGTAGACGCTCTAACATTCCCATGGCACAACTTATTATTCGCTTACCTCTTCTCACCCTGCAAATTGCTTCCACAAGTACTTTGGAAAATAGAAGAAAGTCAGAGCCTATTCTTACTAATTACCACTCTGGCCGTCAGCAGCATGGTTTCCACTCCTCCTAGACCTAGTAATCGACACCCCAAGAAGTCTACCTCTTCAACCCGATTTTCTGTCACAACAGAAAGGGTCAAAACTACACCCAAACCTTGCAAACCTCAACTTACACGGATGGCTACTATCATCAAACTACTCAAAATGGCTGGAATTCATCATGAAGAAGCGGAACGCATCGCCTCCAAAGCAACCGGAGACTCGACCAATCGCATGTACGACAGTCACTGGTCGAAGTGGATTCATTGGTGTATCACAAAACATACAAATCTAATTGACCCCCTTCTACCCGACCTCCTGAAATTTTTCACCTATCTGTTCAACATCGACAAACTAAAAGGTTCAACAATCCTTGTTTATCGCTCCACCCTAAATTCGATCTCAAAGCCGCTAACAGTTCCAAACTATTAGACAACTATCGCATTTCTGCATTACTACGATCATTTGAAAACGAACGTCCCACAACCAGACAAACCGGAACCGACTGGGACCGTTCCCTTGTTCTACAATCTCTAATGAAAGAACCATACGAACCCATGCAAGACAGCTCACTCCACCTCATGACCCGCAAAACTGTCTTCCTCGTAACCCTGGCAGTCAGCCTTAGATGTTCCGAAATCCAGGCCCTCACGGCAGACGCAGCCTACTGCATTTTCGGCCCAAACTACTCCTCGGTAACACTACACCCAAGAGCATCCTTCAGAGCGAAGACACAAAAACCATCAGAACCATCGAAACCAATCACGTTTCCAGCCCTCTCCAACATCGTTGGCAACGAACCTGAACGTCTCCTTTGTTCTGTCAGAGCACTACGCTTTTACCTAGCCCGTACACAACATAAAGACATCCGTAGAGGCAGAAACCAACTCTTTCTACCCGTTGAACCCCGAAACGGCGAAACTTCAGCCGCCATGGTATCACGTTGGATAAGGAAAACCATCGAGGCAGCCTACGATAAACTAAACATGAGTAAGAGCATGAGGGAGACGGCTCACGAAGTTAGAGCAGTCTCCACATCATGGGCCCACCACAATGCCACCCCGATAGAAGAAATTCTGGCAGCAGCATCCTGGCACCATCAATCAACCTTCACCTCCCATTACCTAATGGAAATATCAAGGTAGGAATCAGGACTACACCGGCTGGGACCAATCGTCGCAGCCAGGATTGCGGTCAAGACCCCTTAAGCACTCAGAACGAAGCAGAAGCAAGCCATCCATGAAGGAAGCAAGCCATCCAGATGGAAGCAAGACCCACAAACAACGGTCCTTTTCAGGGCTACCAATTCCTACGAAAGAGATCCAAATTCCTGTTTACACCTGTTCCGAATAAAGTGCAAAATATTTTCTCTTCCAGATAAAAATTTTTTTGGGGGAAAGCCTGCTTGCATCCCAGGGCACCCGTCAAGGCGGTGCCCGCCACCGAATTTCGACGAGGTCAACTGATAATGCAAAATTATCAGGTTAATATGTTTTGGCAAATAAGAAAGAACATTTTGCCGGCCGACAGCCAGGCCGGCTAAAAATGGTTTCTTTTTGCCTAAAACATACTTAACCTTACTCCCGCCCTACCTCCCCTCTCGAGTTACCGCCTGACAGATTGAGAGAAAAATGAATGCCAAAAGCGTCCATGCTCTCGTTTTTATAAGGGAGGACTGCGACGCGCATGCGCAGCGGGATATGCAAGCAGGCGACCGCGCACCGAAAGAAACCTTCAGGGGAACATCACATTTGAGGAATGTAATGCAAAATTATCAGGTTAAGTATGTTTTAGGCACAAAGAAACCATTTTTAGCCGGCCTGGCTGCGGGCCGGAAAAATGTTCTTTTTGTTTCCCTTCTAGAATCTTCCCCTGGTGTTGTCTAGTCTGATGGTGAATCCTTATGAACTGCTTCACACGGCATTGTTACTTCATCATACCTGGAAGACGGTGTTTTTGGTGGCCGTGGCCACAGCTGCTTGCCAAAGTGAATGTGCCGCCTTTTTCAGGGAGGATGGCCATACTTGTTTTAGTTAGGATTGGTCAACTGTACATTTTCCTTTTCCTATGGAGTTCTGAGCCAAGAAACAGCGTTCGGATGAGATCGCTGGTGGACCTGTCGACGGCTGAACATTTAGTGTCCAGTTCGCACATTGAAAGCGTACCGCAACTACATCCAACTGCCAGCTGCGGTATGACAGAACTTCTCTTCGGGTACCTCCGTCTCTCCTGGTGGATAAGACATCTGTAACTCCAACTCGTAGTCAGGTTTCCCCATCGAAAAGTACGGTCTGGATTTGTGAACCACTTCACAAGGCGTTGTTACTTCATCTTATCCAGAAGACAGTGTTTTTGGTGGTCATGGCCACAACTGCTTGTCAGAATGAATTTGCCACCCTTTTCAGGGAGGACGGCCATTATCGTTTTAGTTAGGGTTGGGAAACTGTGACTTTTCCTTTTCCTGTGGAGTTCCGAGCCAAGAAACAGCGTTCAGATGAGGCCCCACATCCTGTAGTTCTCAAGGCCCCAGTGGTGAACCCGTCGACGGCGGAATATTTACTGTCCTGTTCGCGCATTGAAAGCATACCTCGACTACACCCAACTGCCAGCTTCGACGCAGCCGCGGTATGACAGAACTTCTCCTTGGATACCTCCGTCTCTCCTGGTGGATAAAACATCTGTAACTCCGACTCGTAGTCCGGTTTTCCCCATCGAAAAGCGCGGTCTGGATTTGCAAAGCGATTCGCCGCGCCTACGATATCATCCCCAATAATTTAGATCTTTTCCCGGGCGACCGCATGGTTAAGAGCGTTGGTTTCGTATTGAGCATTTGCATCAAGCGTGCCTTTAGACGAAATTGTGACTGCCTGCACTTGGCGCAATAAGAACACTTTCATTAGCCACTACGTGCGAGCTATCACTGGGGATATAGGCGATGCACAGATGAAATAACACATTATGGTTGGCAATGCAGTTGGCAAGAAGTAATACCTGGCTGCTGTGTGGAAGATCTTCCCTATTTGTTTCTGGTGGGAACCTTCATTTTCTTTGTGAAACTGTTAATGTTAAGGCATTTTAGCTGGGTTAGCTTGCTCCGCCTCCAGTTGGATAAAGTCAGCTAATAACTAAAGGGAAGTATTTTCCGATAGTAGTGAAAACATTAATTTTAAACATAAAATTAGTTTCTATTGCCAACAAAAATAAGCATTACTTGTAAATGTAGCATTCTTATTCTCGAATGTAATTTCATTCTAGAATAAGAATGCTAAATTTACAGGTAATGTATATTTTCGTACTTGCAACAGAAACAGAATTCTATCTTTCTATTGCCACCATACAATGAATTACCTGTAAATTTAGCATTCTTATTCTCGAATGAAATGCCAACGTAAGGCCCGGGCTGGCAGCCATCTTTTTTCCTCTCGATCTGTCATGGTGGTGACTCAAGAGGGGAGGTAGGGTGGGTTTTTTACAGGTAGTATATATTTTCAGTAAGACAATAGAAACCAATTTTGACTAGGGAAAAACGACATTTTAACACTGCTTAAAATGTTTTTACTATCCTAAAATACTTCGTAGTAAGTATTTTGTTGATAGTAAGAAATTAAGGTTTCAAGTCGTCGGTACGAAAATATCTACTATAAATTATAATAATAATTATAATAATTATAATATAATAATACCTGTAAATTTGTCTGCACTTACAGTTGACCTATCAATTTCGTAGCGGGCACCACATGTCGGGTTACCCCGGGTTGCGAGCTGGTTCCCCCAAAAATAATAAAACTGCGCACTTTATTTTAAAAAATGAACAAACAGGAATATTGGTTCTCTTTTGTAAAATGTTGTGGCCCTTTTTTTAGAGATGAGTATTGCTTCCGTGTTCTAGAGGTCTTTTCTGTATTAAATGCTTGGGCTAGACCCCGGGACAATACATCTGGCTGTCACAATGGAACCCAGTTGACGTAGTCAGTCTTCCTGTCTTGTCACGTCCGTGAAGTAGTGTCTTGTGAAGACAGTTTGGCTTCTCCATGAAGCAGCTTGAAGGATGTCAGCGATGGAGACCTGGTTGTGAAATGCCCAGCGTTCGTGCCCTGAGTTTTCTGATGTTGTTAGTGCAGCTGATGTTCTGGTCGTCATAGGCTCTGTGGATAACCTTCTTGATCCACGTAGCAATTATGGCTGCTGAAACACGACTTCACACGGCCGAAAAGCTTGGCGGGAATTCTTAACAAGTTTTGTTTTGGGGTCGATGCTACGTACTACTAACGCTTTTTTTTTTATCACGAAAATAAATTCGTCCATGCGGTGAATAAAGCTGGTTCTTAGCTCATTTTATGGTATTGCTCTGTACGTGTGCCCTTTTCATATGGACCTTTCTAATTGGTCAAGTGGTTCAGGTGTTAGGGAGCTCCAACCGACCAAATTGATTGTTTCACATTGTTTTAAACATTGTTGAAAGATCGGCAACGGCCGTTTAAAGTGACGTATTTTCAACATCACGAAGAATCAGGAAGAATAACACCATACCACCTTCAGGAAAATTTACCAGTTCAGCTTAAACACCAAAAGTTCCCTCATTAAATTGTCGGTGAAAACAAGAGGCCATTCACCTTCATCAGAACGCAACGACTCACACAATTTTAAAAACGATCGTTACATGGTTGTAGCTACCATCAAGCAGACGTCAAACGTTAAATGAAATAATTGAAAATTGCGCAGTAAGCAATTTTCATATATTTCATTTAACCTTCGATCTATTACTCGGTAGGATTAGCTTGGCGTTTGATATGACTTCACACGGCCGAAAGGCTTGGTGGGAATCCTTAACAAGTTTTGTTTTGGGGTAGATAAGCTGTCACATCCCCACAGAGGACAAAGTCCAAATTCTGTTTACTGACAAAACACCAGGGCCAGAATCAATCATGAATTCGTAGTTATTTTAACAAGTCAGCCACCAGTGCATATAATTACACCTGACAATAAAGACATTAAAGAATACTTTCCTATCATTGAAACACTTAAAATTCAGGAAGTTTGCAAGTGAGAAAAAAATGCAAACCAACCCCCAGTAAAGTAGACTCGACGTGAAGCCCACGTGGTACTGTAATTTGCATTATCCGTGTGTTTCTTGCTTGGGTTCCCAAGAGGAAGGACAGGGCTCACTGCTTCACCTCCCGTACTCTCCTTTTTTGAAAGGGAATATGTTTGGGGTTTCTTTTTTAATTGTATATATTTTTCTTTTAAACAACCTTTGATGCTGGGTGACACGGCCGTGTTTGCTAAGTTTTAAATTTAGCTAAAACCTGATGACGGCATAGTCAAAATTCTGAAACGTTTTTGTTTTATTTGTGCACTTAAAAGAGCTTTAAAAAAAATCTCACTTGGGTGCGTCTTGTATGCAGTTGAAATCAAAGTAGCGATATCAGCATAAAAATGGTACCCACTAAGTTTCTGCATTAGTTGATTAGTTGCCAAGCTAATCCCAGAGTAAATATTAGATCAAAAGTTAAATGAAAAATCTGACCATTGCTACAATCCTTAGCAATGGTCAAGTTTTTCATTTAACATCCGACGTAATAGTTGATGGGATTAGCTTGGCAACTTGGTGGCAGCCATTTTTGTTCTGCTATCACTACTTTAATTGGCTGCAACTGGAGGATTCTTTCATGTTTGTGGATTTTGTTTCTAATTAAATACACTTTAAGGCCAATCCAAAAACATCACAACATAAAATCCGTCAAACCTGTGCACAACATCTAGCACCCCCCCACCCAAAAAAAAAATGCCCCCTCGCCATGTTGTTTCAGGAAGACAAAGGCAGAACAAAGACGAAAGCCATCCGCTTAACAGGAACCTCCAACAATTCAAGGAATTCAACCTGCATCGCGAATGAAGTGTGGTAACACGTGGTGAGTGACAACGAACCCCCAAACCAGCACAAGACATAACATCTTATGCGTAACGGAGTTGCCACAGGTTCCAACAAAAAAAAACCGCCTGGGGAAGGGAGGGGGCACAAAAACAGGGGAACCACTCCCGGAAAAACGCCAATGAAAATACTAGCTGCGATTACGTACAACCTGACATTAGGTATCATTCGACGAGTTTGTGGGATGTCAAGGACAGTGGCGTAACGTACAGGTAGGCTAGGTAAGCATTGCTTATGGGCCCCTGCAACTCGGGGGCCCGCCTGGCATCGAAATATGGAAATGGACAACGTCATTGAAATTTTTCCATTGAAAAAAGCAAGCCGAAACTATCGCCTTAAGGGCCTCAAGTGTGAACTAAATACGGTATGTAAATGCCAGTTCAAAGTGCAATATGTTATAAGCAAGTCCAAGCTCCCATTTAACAAGTGTAATACTGTAGCTGCTAAGCAAAGCTTATAATAATTTCATAGTTAAGTAGGCTAAAAATTATCACACAAGACATTTTTTTTTAATAAATCTTTTCAAACGTTATTGTTTGTTTGCATTACGAAGTAATTTTTTGGGCTGAAAAGTTGTTGGTTGTTCGGGTTATGTAAACCAAACAATGTAGAATATATGTGTTTCATTTGGACCAAGACAGTCGAAAAGGTAACGATTTTTTTTTGGGGGGGGGGGG